>CM043697.1:106995000-107180000 GCA_023935145.1 Bretschneidera sinensis | reverse complement strand
GCATATTGCTGCCAATTGTCCCAAGAAATATTGCTCTTATTGTAAGAAGAAGGGTCACATCATCAAAGAATGTCGTCTCCGCCCACAGAATCGTCGGGCTCAAGCATTTCAGACTTCTGTTATTGTACCCTCTGCTGCTCCTAGCTCTTCTTCCAGCGCCTCCCCAGTTTCGGCACCTCCTGCAGCGAATTACTGCACACCCGAAATGGTGCAGCAGATGCCAATTTCAGCATTATCTGCAATGGGGTTTCAAGGTAAAAATTATACCAAACTCTGGTATGTAGACTCGGGGGCCTCTAATCACATGACAAATACTCCCACCGCTCTGTGTCATGTTCGACCCTATGTTGGTCCATTTGCCATTCAGACTGCCAATGGCAGTTCTTTACCAATCGCTGCTGTCGGAGATGCCTCTTCTAAATTCACTGATGTATTTCTTGCTCCTAAACTTTCCACGAATCTTATTTCTGTTGGTCAATTAGCTGATAACAATTGTGTTGTTAACTTTTCTGGTGATGGTTGTGTTGTATAGGACTAGGTGACGGGAGAACTGATCGCAAAGGGACTTAAAGTGGGGCGCTTGTTTTCACTATTTTTATCTGTCCCAGCAATTTCTCCAGTTTCGTCTATTAAGTCTCTTGTTTGCAATAATGTTCCAAATCTGAGTATGGTGTGGCATCGTCGTTTAGGCCATCCCAATATTCAGATCTTATCTCATGTATTGCACTCTGGTTTTCTTGATAAAGAAGAACGTTCTTCTTTATCTCTTAAGTGTGATTCTTGCAAACTTGGTAAAAGCAAAATTCTTCCCTTTCCTTTACATGCTAGTAGAGCTTCTCACTGCTTTGATCTTATCCATAGTTTGGAGACCTTCCCCCGTTAGTTCACATGAAAAATTTAAATATTATGTGACTTTCATTGATGATTATAGCAGATTCACTTGGGTTTATTTTCTTCGCTCTAAATCTGAGGTTTTTCGTACTTTCACTAATTTTTTAGCGTAGGTTGACAATCAATTTTCTGCGACTATTAAGATATTACGCACAGATTCTGGTGGTGAATATTTGTCTACTGAGTTTCAGGAATTCTTGGTTTCTAAAGGTATTATTCATCAACGTTCATGTCCTGCTACTCCCCAACAGAATGGAGTAACCGAACGCAAAAATCGTCATCTTCTTGATGTGGTACGTACTCTCTTGTTAGAATCATCTGTTCCATCAATGTTCTGGGTCGAGGCTTTGAAAACTGCTATTCACTTGATTAATCGTTTACCTTCCCAAATCTTACACCTGGAGTCTCCCTATTTTCGCTTGTTTGCTAAACAACCTAGTTATGATAATCTCCGTATCTTTGGTTATGTATGTTTTGTCCATTTACCTCCTCATGAGCGACATAAATTATCTGCTCAATCTGTTAGATGTGTATTCTTGGGATATAATGTGTGTTAAAAGGGATTTGTTTGCTATGATCCTACCTTACATCGTACACGTATTTTTAGAAACGTTATTTTCTTTGAAAATCAACATTTCTTTCCTATGTCCTCTGAGCCCTCTTCTTCTACGGTGGTCCTCCCCTCCTTT
Source organism: Bretschneidera sinensis (assembly GCA_023935145.1). Lineage (NCBI taxonomy): Eukaryota > Viridiplantae > Streptophyta > Magnoliopsida > Brassicales > Akaniaceae > Bretschneidera > Bretschneidera sinensis. The sequence continues at coordinate 107,178,420 of CM043697.1, read as the reverse complement.
GAGCAACAATTTTCAGATCTTCATCAAATCAGCTCTCGCTTTAAACCAGGTGTTGTATATACGAGACACTCCCGCCCACAGTCTCTTCCGATGGCTCAATCGATATCTGATCCTACCATGCTCCAGTCAGTTGCAGCACCTTCAGAACACTTGGTACGTCGCTCTTCTCGAATATCTTTACTTCCGGATAGGTATGGGTTTGCTTCTGCTCTTACTGCTGCATTGTCTAATTTTGATATTCCCACATGCTACTCACATGCTGTCAAGCATGATTGTTGGCGACAAGCTATGCAGGAAGAAATTGCTGCTTTAGAGGCCAATCACACCTGGGACATTGCACCTTGTCCTTCCACTATAGTCCCCCTGGGTTGCAAATGGGTTTACTCCGTCAAGGTTCGATCTGATGGAAGTTTGGATCGTTATAAAGCTCGGCTTGTTGCACTTGGAAATAAACAGGAATATGATGTTAATTATGAAGAAACCTTTGCTCCTGTGGCTAAGATGACCACTGTTCGTACGATTCTAGCTCTTGCTACTTCCAATGATTGGCCACTACATCAGATGGATGTCAAGAATGCTTTTCTTCATGGGGATCTTAAAGAGTGTATTTATATGAAGCCACCCCCGGGATTGTTTCCTTCTCCAAACTCACATGTGTGTAAGCTTCGTCGCTCCCTTTATGGTCTCAAACAAGCTCCAAGGGCTTGGTTTGATAAATTTCGAACTAATTTATTACAATTCTCATTCAAGCAGAGCAAGTATGACATTTCCTTGTTTCTTCGAAAATCAGACATGGGTATTGTTGTTCTTTTAGTTTATGTTGATGATATTGTGATTACTGGTTCCGATTCTGTTTTACTTGGCCAGCTCAAGACCCATCTCTCTGAGTCTTTTCATATGAAAGATCTTGGGTCTCTTACATATTTTCTCGGTCTTGAGGTGCATCATAGTCCGTCGGGTATTTCACTCAATCAACATAAGTATGCTAGTGACCTGGTCGCTACAGCTGGCCTACAGGAGGCCACTTCTGTTGATACTCCCATGGAATTGAATGTCAAGCTTCGCAAAGAAGAGGGTGATTTACTTGCTGATCCTAGTTTATACCGAAAGTTGGTGGGCAGTCTTGTCTACCTCACCATTACAAGACCGGACATTTCCTTTGCAGTACAACAAGTCAGCCAGTTTCTTCAGACCCCTCGTCACCTTCATTTGGTTGCTGTCCGTAGGATCGTACACTATGTTCAGGGCACTTCTGCCCGTGGCTTATTCTTTCCTGCAGGAAATTCTCCTCGACTTACTGCTTATAGCGACGCTGATTGGGCTGGTTGTGCTGATACACGTCGCTCCATTATTGGTTGGTGTGTGTTCTTAGGTGATGCATTGATCTCATGGAAGAGTAAGAAGCAAGACAGAGTTTCTAAGTCATCTACAGAATCTGAGTATCGGGCGATGCTTGTTCCGAAATTATTTGGCTTCGAGGTTTGCTTACTGAGCTAGATTTTTCTGCAACTGATCCTACACCTCTACATGCTGATAATACAAGTGCTATTCAGATCACGGCCAATCCTGTCTATCATGAGCGCACGAAGCATATTGAAGTCGACTGTCACTCTATCCGCGAAGAATTTGAGACTTGTGTTATCACTCTTCCACATGTTTCCACTGACCTACAAATTGCTGATATCTTCACTAAAGCGCTCACTCGCCATCGACATTGCTTCTTAAGCAGCAAATTGATGCTTATTGATCAACCTGCATCAATTTGAGGGGGGCTGTCAATGGATGGCAAAGTCCATATTCTTTTCTTTAATTAAGGTCACTAACTATTCCACTTCACCCACACTTGCCATATATTCATTCTTGTTTTAAGGCTTACTTTAGGCCATGTTTCTTTCCTTGTTTTAAGACTTACTTTAGGCCATGTTTCCTTCCTTGTTTTAAGGTTTACTTTAGGCCATGTTTCCTTGTTTTAAGGAATGTCTTTTTCCTTTAACAACCTATATATACTCTTAATTGTATTCTCAATAATAAGAACTCAAGTAAGCATTTGTACAATCTCTTTACTCTCTTCAATTCTCACATCTCTTTACTTTCTTAAATTCTAACATCACTAACAAAATAGAAGAGTAGATCAAGCATGTGTTTTATTAAACCTCAACAACTCAAACATCAGCAGCTCCTGGGGCATCATTCAACAGATATTCATAGTTTCTACCATGATGTGAATTAACTGCAATCGTTTCTTCTGAGTGATGTCTTACACCTCTTACCTTGATTTTCTATTACAGATGACTGATGCAGACCTGTTGTGAAGGAGGCAAAACCCATTGAGATTACCCATCTGTTACTAGCATTATTGGATTTTCCTATACCTCTTCGAGTTAAAGCAGTATGGTAGAACTTTCTACTTTATCTCTTCTTTCTTTTAGTTTTGCTTTCACGAATGATTGATCAATAATTTGAAAGATTTAGAGTTTTTTTTCCCTTTTCCTCTAATTTTTTCAGCTTTCTTGACTTTTCTTTCAAGTAGAGACTACACTTTAATGAAATGAAAGAGCTACTCAAATAATCCTTTAAAATTTTTATTTATTAATTTTAAAGGATTTGAGCTATATATCTAGTTATTCCTTAATAATGCAACATCCCATTATATGTTTGATTATATTCTCACCTCTGCTTGGCATACATCCCATTTTTTCATGGAGACAGCCCATTCAATGTTTTAACCATCAAAACATCTCTTGGCAGAAAATTGGTTAGAGTCCAGGTCAATGTGCCACTGGGTTGGTGTTTCTTGCTGTGCACACCGTGGAAGAGTCAGCTTTTAATCTTCCCATTTAAAAAAAATGAATTTGAAGCTAATTAGCTCTTTCCTTTCGGTCGGTCTTTAAGAAATTGAGTGAGATAAGTCTCATGAAGAAAATTCTAACTTGTTTACAACGCCTTTGCATTATTTTTGAGAATTGATAATGGCAATAATAGGACTAGTTGGAAATAATGCCAAAACTCATTATTCCTGGAAACTTCATTCACAATGATGTTTAAGAGTTATTTTCATTTGTCATTCTCAATCACCAAAGGACATTGAAACAAAGTGATCAGTGGCTTGTGGTAACGTTTGTACTCAAATGGAATAGGCTTTTGGCTGATACAAATTCTAACCTTGATGGCATGTAAAGGCTCTATGCATATGATTAATCGTTTGTTTTTAATTGTCAAGTGAAACATTAATTAAGAGTTCCATTATGATCTTTAATTTGTATAATTTGTAATTAACAGGTTTGACAAATATTGAGCAGCATTTGTTTATAGATCGAAATTTTCTATGCTAAATAAATGCAAATTTTCACCGATAGTAGAGTGAGTGATTAGTTAATTCATTTTCTATTCAGCGAATTAGATGAATCTACATTTATATAATGAGAAATTGTTGGGAAGTTGTGTTGTTGGCGGAGACTTTGACTTGAATTTGTGCTAAAATGTGGATCCTACCAAGAGACTGAACAAGAGTAAATTTTATTTTTAATCCTTTTAGTTTGCATCGTATCCTTATTGAATATGGAGTTTAAAACATCTTTATTGGGTCATTTAAGTTTGGTACTCGTTCCAATTAGGTCTTTCACCAAAATGATTTTGTTTTATTAACTAGTGATTTAAATGTGTATGCTATATGAATGAAAGTTCCTAAATCAAGAGTTATTGAGTTTTATTTGAAACATAATGCTGTGGTTGATGTAAGGAAAGACCAGTTCAAGATTGATGAAGATGTGAGGATAATAAATGATATGATTAGACTATTCGAATTTGATGAAATTGTTTTTAACTATGTTGTTGAACTTGACGTGAAAGAATTTGTTGTGAATGAATCTATTGTGAATGAATTTGTTGTGAATGAACGTGTTGTGAATGAGATGTCATTCTTTTATTAATTTTGTTTGTGTTTGGTATGAGGTTTGCTTCATGAGCCGCTGTTTCTTTCTGTGTGTTTTTCTTCCATATGTTAAAATATTTGTATTTATTTTTTGGGAGGAAAATTGCCGTGTTCCATCTTTCTATTCACTATGAAACATTGTGTTAATCAATTAATTTTAACTTAAAGAGGAGAGATGAGAATAAACACCAAGTAATCAAGTTATTCTCTATCTGACTTCATCATTCCTTTGGTTTGGCTTTGATTATCGTAAGTGTGATGGGTACAGATTATTAAAATCAGCAATGCTTCATGCTTATTCACGTAAACCAAGTTTCACGTAGTTTTGGTCCTTGAACTAACATTGCTTACTGATTGCCATGTAAGCTAACACAATGAAAAGAAAAAAAAACATGTCTGTATATTATTTACCCATTGGAATGTAATGTAGCTTACAAGAGATGGGCTTAGAAACTTAATAATAATTGCTTGTATCATCTAAACTTAATATTATTTACCCATTGAAAGAATGATAAATCTTGGGTCATCATAAATGATACCTCTCATGTTTAGAAATTTCATATTAGTCCAAATATGGATGTTTTCATTTCTGTCTTTTGCTATTATCCCCCCAGCACCCCTTTATGATGCACATGTTGATTCAATTAATGATTGATCCACCAAATGCTTCCCTTTTTGTATTTTTTATTCAGTGAAAATATCACAAAGGACTATTTTGTGAATTACTTGAATGATGAAGCAAATATCACAAAGTAGCTCCCTCCTTTGAAATCTTTAGATATTGAAGCAGTTGGTATGTGATATTCATAGTTTCTACCATGATGTGAATTAACTGCAATCATTTCTTCTAAGTGATGTCTTAGACCTCTTACCTTGATTTTCTATTACAGATTACTGATGCAGACCTGTTGTGAAGGAGGCAAAACCCATTGAGATTACCCATGTTTTACTAGCATTATTGGATTTTCCTATACCTCTTCCAGTTAAAGCAGTATGGTAGAATTTTCTACTTTATCTCTTCTTTCTTTTAGTTTTGCTTTCACGAATGATTGATCAATAATTTGAAAGATTTAGAGTTTTTTTTCCCCTTTTCCTATAATTTTTCAGCTTTCATGACTTTTCTTTCAAGTAGAGACTACACTTTAATGAAATGAAAGAGCTACTATAATAATCCTTTAAAAATTTTATTTATTAATTTTAAAGGATTTGAGCTATATATCTAGTTATTCCTTAATAATGCAACATCCCATTATATGTTTGATTATATTCTCACCTATGCTTGGCATACATCCCATTTTTTCATGGAGACAGCCCATTTAATGTTTTAACCATCAAAGCATCTCTTGGCAGAAAATTGGTCAAAGTCCAGCTCAATGTGCAACTGGGTTGGTGTTTCTTGGTGTTCACACCGTGGAAGAGTCAGCTTTTAATCTTCCTATTTAAAAAAAAATGAATTTGAAGCTAATTAGCTCTTTCCTTTCGGTCGATCTTTAAGAAATTGAGTGAGAAAAGTCTCATGAAGAAAATTCTAACTTGTTTACAATGCCTTTGCATTATTTTTAAGAATTGATAATGACAATAATAGGACTAATTGGAAATAATGCTAAAACTCATTATTCCTGGAAACTTCATTCATAATGATGTTTAAGAGTCATTTTCATTTGTCATTCTCTTCACCAAAGGATATTGAAACAAAGTGATCAGTGGCTTGTGGTAACGTTTGTACTCAAATGGAATAGGCTTTTGGCTTATACAAATTCTAACCTTGATGGCACGTAAAGGCTCTATGCATATGATTAATCGTTTATTTTTAATTGTCAAGTGAAACATTAATTAAGAGTTCCATTATGATCTTTAATTTGTATAATTTGTAATTAATGGGTTTGACAAATATTGAGCAGAGTTTGTTTATAGATCGAAATTTTTGATGCTAAATAAATGCAAATTTTCACCAATAGTAGAGTGGGTGATTAGTTAATTCATTTTCTATTCAGTGAATTAGATGAATCTACATTTATATAATGAGAAATTGCTAGGAAGTTATGTTGTTGGCAGAAATCTTGACTTGGAAGTTGTGCCAAAATGTGGATCCTACCAAGAGACTAAACAAGAGTAAATTTTATTTTTAATCCTTTTAGTTTGTATCGTGTCCTTATTGAATATGGAGTTTAAAACGTCTTTATTGGGTCCTTTAAGTTTGATACTCGTTCCAATTAGGTCTTTCACCAAAATGATTTTGTTTTATTAACTAGTGATTAAAATGCGTATGCTATATGAATGAAAGTTTCTAAATCAAGAGTTATTGAGCTTTATTTGAAACATAGTGTTGTGGTTGATGTAATAAAAGACCAGCTCAAGATTGATGAAGATGTGGAGATAACAAATGATATGATTAGACTATTCGAATTTGATGAAACTGTTTTTAACTATGTTGTTGAACTTGACGTGAATGAATTTGTTGTGAATGAACGTGTTGTGAATGAGATGTTATTATTTTATTAATTTTGTTTGTGTTTGGTCTGAGGTTTGCTTCATGAGCCGCTGTTTCTTTCTGTGTGCTTTTCTTCCTTATGTTAAAATATTTGTATTAATTTTTTGGGAGGAAAATTGCTGTGTTCAATCTTTCTATTCATTGTGAAATATTGTTATAATCAATTAATTTTAACTTAAAGAGGAGAGATGAGAATGAACACCAAGTAATCAAGTTATTCTCTATCTGACTTCGTCATTCCTTTGGTTTGGCTTTGATTATCGTAAGTGTGATGGGTACAGACTATTTAAATCAGTAATGCTTCATGCTTATTAACGTAAACCAAGTTTCACGTAGTTTTGGTCCTTGAACTAACATTGCCTAATGATTGCCATGTAAGCTAACAAATTGAAATGAAAAAAAAACATGTCTATATTATTTACTCATTGGAATGTAATGTAGCTTACAAGAGATGGGCTTAGAAACTTAATAATAATTGCTTGTATCATCTAAACTTAATATTATTTACCCATTGAAAGAATGATAAATCTTAGGTCATCATAAATGATACCTCATTTTATAAATTTCATAGTAGTCCAAATATGGATGTTTTCATTTCTGTCTTTAGCTGTTATCCCCCAGCACCCCCTTTATGATGCACATGTTGATTCAATTAATGATTGATCCACCAAATGCTTCCCTTTTCGTAATTTTTATTCAGTGAAAATATTACAAAGGACTATTTTGTGAATTACTTGAATGATGAAGCAAATATCACAAAGGAGCTCCATCCACGTTTGAAATCTTTTGATATTGAAGCAGTTGGTATGTGATATTCATAGTTTCTACCATGATGTGAATTAACTGCAATCATTTCTTCTGAGTGATGTCTTGCACCTCTAACCTTTATTTTCTATTACAGATTACTGATGCAGACCTGTTGTGAAGGAGGCAAAACCCATTGAGATTACCCATCTTTTTCTAGCATTATTTGATTTTCCTATGCCTCTTCCAGTTAAAGCGGTATGGTAGAAACTTTTTACTTTATCTCTTCTTTCTTTTAGTTTTGCTTTCACGAATGATTGATCAATAATTTGAAAGATTTAGAGTTTTTTGCCCTTTTCCTCAAATTTTTTCAGCTTTCTTGACTTTTCTTTGAAGCAGAGAGTCAGAGACTACACTTTTTAATGAAATGAAAGAGCTACTCAAATAATCCTTTAGAATTTTTATTTATTAATTTTAAAGGATTTGAGGTATATATCTAGTTATTCCTTAATAATGCAACATCCCATTATATGTTTGATTATATTCTCACCTATGCTTGTCATACATCTCATTTTTTCATGGAGACAGCCCATTCAATGTTTTAACCATCGAAGCATCTCTTGGCAGAAAATTGGTCAAAGTCCAGGTCAATGTGCAACTGGGTTGGTGTTTCTTGCTGTGCACACCGTGGAAGAGTCAGCTTTTAATCTTCCTATTTAAAAAAAAATGAATTTGAAGCTAATTAGCTCTTTCCTTTCGGTATTTTTAAGAATTGATAATGACAATAATAGGACTAGTTGGAATAATGCCAAAACTCATTATTCCTGGAAACTTCATTCACAATGATGTTTAAGAGTCATTTTCATTTGTCATTCTCATTCATCAAAAGACATTGAAACAAAGTGATCAGTGGTTTGTGGTAACGTTTGTACTCAAATGGAATAGGCTTTTGGCTGATACAAATTCTAACCTTGATGGCACCTAAAGGCTCTATGCATATGATTAATCGTTTGTTTTTAATTGTTAAGTGAAACATTAATTAAGAGTTCCATTATGATCTTTAATTTGTATAATTTGTAATTAATGGGTTTGACAAATATTGAGCAGCATTTGTTTATAAATTGAAATTTTCTATGCTAAATAAATGCAAATTTTCACCAAAAGTAGAGTGGGTGGTTAGTTAATTCATTTTCTATTTAGTGAATTAGATGAATCTATATTTATATAATGAGAAATAGCTGGGAAGTTGTGTTGTTGGCGGAGACCTTGACTTGAAGTCGTGTCAAAATGTGGATCCTATCAAGAGACTAAACAAGAGTAAATTTTATTTTTAATCCTTTTAGTTTGCATCGTGTCCTTATTGAATATGGAATTTAAAACGTCTTTATTGGGTCTTTTAAGTTTGGTACTTGTTTCAATTAGGTCTTTTATCAAAATGATTTTGTTTTATTAACTAGTGATTCAAATGTGTATGCTGTATGAATGAAAGTTCTTAAATCAAAAGTTATTGAGCTTTATTTGAAACATAGTGCTGTGGTTGATGCAATGAAAGACCAGTTTAAGATTGACGAAGATGTGGGGATAACAAATGATAAGATTAGACTATTCGAATTTAATGAAACTGTTTTTAACCATGTTGTTGAAGTTGACGTGAATAAATTTGTCGTGAATGAATGTGTTGTGAATTAGATGTCATTCTTTTAATAATTTTGTTTGTGTTTGTATGAGGTTTGCTTCATGAGCCGCTGTTTTTTTCTGTGTCCCTTTCTGCCTTGTGTTAAAATATGTGTATTAATTTTTGGGGAGGAAAATTGCTGAGTTCAGTCTTTATATTCACTATGAATTATTGTGTTAATCATAAGTGTGATGGGTACAGACTATTAAAATCAGCAATGCCTCCTCCTACTGGCTACTCAAATAATCATTCTAAAATTTTATTTATTAATTCTAAAGGATTTGAGCTATATGTCTAGTTATTCTTTAATAATGCAACATCCCATATTATGTTTTATTATATTCTCGCCTCTGTTTGGCATACATCCCATTTTTTTCATGGAGACAGCTCATTCAATGCTCTAACCATCAAAGCATGTTGGTAGAAAATTGGTCAAAGTCCAGCTCAATATGCAATTGGGTTGGTGTTTCTTGCCGTGCACGCCGTGGAAGGGTCAGCTTCCAACCTTCCTATTTAAAATAAATGAATTCGAAGCTAATTAGCTCTTCTCTTTCGGCTGGTCTTTAGGAAATTGAGTGAGATAAGTAGAGATGAAGAAAATTCTAGTTTGTTTACAACGCCTCTGGTTTATTTTTGAGAATTGATAAAGATGTAAATGACAATAATGGGACTAGTTGGAAACAATGCCAAAACTCATTTGCCTCCTGTTGCTGGAAACTTCCTCACAATGATGTTTAAGAGTCTTTTCATTTGTCTTTCTCCTTCACCAAAAGACATTGAAACAAGTTGATCAGTGGCTTGTGGTAACGTATGTACTCAAATGGATTAAGCTTTTGGCTAATATGAATTCTAACCTCGATGGCACATAAAGGCTCTATGCATATGATTAATCGTTTATTTTTAATTGTGAAGTGAAATATTAATTAAAAATTTCATTATGATCTTTAATTTGCAATTAATGGGCTTGGCAAATATTGAGCAGAGTTTGTTTATAGACTGAAAATTTCTATGCTAAATTAATACATATTTTAACCAAAGTTAAGTGGGTGATTAGTTAATTCATTATAGTGAGAAATTGCTAGGAAATTGTGTTGTTAGGAGAGACTGACTTGAAGTTGTGCCAAAATGTGGATCCTACCAAGAGACTAAATAATGTACAATTCTTATTATAAATTCTTACCATTATCTCCTCATGGAGGCAAACCTCTCACCTTTTCATTGCTTTGCTTTGACATACATATCCCATTTTAATGGAGAAAATATTCTTCTCTTTCCTTCCGATTGTTTTGTTGTTACTACACTACTTCAAGACTGATTTAGCTGCTAGTGTAACCAGCTTCACCACTGATCAATTAGCCCTTCTTGCATTCAAAGCCCATATCAATGATTTTGACCCTCAAAACACCTTGAAATACAATTGGTCCACCTCTACCTCAATGTGTCAGTGGGTTGGTGTCTCTTGTGATACTCCTTATGGAAGAGTCACAGCTTTGGATCTACCTAATATGGATCTTGGAGGCACCATCCCTTCTCACCTTGGTAATCTCTCTTTCTTAATTTCTCTTAACTTGAGCCACAACAATTTCCATGGTCATCTGCCCCAACAATTGGAGCAATTGCATCACTTAAAGTTTATCGATTTGAATCACAATAACTTGAGTGGTGAAATCCCATCATGGTTTGGGTACTTTTCAAAGCTTCAACACTTGCGTCTTCATAATAATAATTTCACGGATACCATACCTTTGGTTATCTACAACATGTCCTCATTGCAACATGTTGATCTATCATATAATTACTTATTTGGTACTCTTCCGGATGATATGTGTAATTTTCTATCAAAACTTAAATTGCTTTCGTTTGGTGCAAATGAGTTATACGGCAAACTTCCTTCAAGTTTTGGTAAATGCAGCCAGCTTCAAATTTTAGATTTGTCTTCCAATAAATTCATGGGACGAATACCAAGAAATATTGGAAACTTGACGATGCTCAAAGAATTATATCTTAATTTTACCGAGTTAGAAGGTATGGATTTGTTTTATGATGATATATATATATATATATATATGTATATTTTTGCACGTCCTTTCTCTTTCGTTCACATTTTCCCTGCACATCCAAACCAGAAAAAGAATTGATCATTTTGCTTTCTTTGTTTCTATGAATTTTTTTATTATAGAAAATTTATAAAGAAAATGATTTTTTCATGGAGACAACTTACTTCTCCCTCGTTTTAGTGTTGTTTGTACATTGTTTCATGATTAACAATACACTGGTTTGCCTTGTGGAAATATTAAAAAAGTTAATGATGAAAATTCTAACAAGTAAATGAAAATGATAGGACTAGTTGGAAATAATGCCTTGATTGGATTATCTTTCCACTGTTTTGTCTTCAGGAAATATATATATATATATATATCATAAAAGATGTTTTGCATTTAGTCCTCTGCTGTTGGAAACTTCATGCACAATCACAACGAAGTTTTTCTATCATTTTCATTTGTCATCCTCGTTGATTAAAGGATACTGAAACTAAGTAACCACAGGCCTTTGATTGACACTCAAAATATTTCATGCTAAATAAATACATGTTTTCACATATTAATTGGTTTAATTAGAATTGAGGAAAACTGAAGCATCTTAGTGATTAATTAATTTATTGACTATTCAATGATTTAGATTGCTCTGCATTTGCATTGTGAAAAATTATTGAGAAGCTGATACTCACGACAACATGTTGATTTATGGTTTAATAGCTTATTTGGTACTCTATTTAATGATGATATGTCTTGCTAATTAAAAATTTCTCGATATTTTCATTTTTTTTTTCATATTTTTTTAGTACATCCAAATAAGAAAAGAATTTCTTTTTTTCTTTCCAATATCTAAAATTCTTTATCCAATCAATCTTCTTGACTTGAAATTAGCAATTAACATAATAATTATAATAATAATAATAACAATAATAATAATATTTGTTATAATAATTACAATAACATTATAATCTTATTTATAATGAATTAAAAATTTATATTTAAAAAAAAGCTCAAATAATGAATTGTCAAGATTTTTATTAAATTTTAAATTACTAACAAAACGGAAATGCTAGTGATGTAACGAGGAGCAAAGACAAAAATTTGACAAAAGTTTATAATCGATGAGTTGGTAATTTTGGGTTAATTGCTAATTTCAAATCTGGCAAAACACATTTTTTTTATGCCTTTGATTACTTGTTTGACTGTATTGCTGCATGGCCTATTGATGCATTTATCAAAGCAATGATTTGAGAATATATTTTCCTCTGTTCATATGATTTAGTAAGTCGACGGAGGTCTTTTGAAATATTTACTCCAACCTTGTGATATATATTTTTGCATCGGTCACATCGATCGTTTTATCGATTCAATTAAGTCTTTAGATTTTATTCTATTAAAAATAATTGGAATTCAAAATTTAGATTTAAAAATGAATCTCAAATAATGAATTTAAGCTTTTATATAATGATGCAAATAATTAATTATACAACTCTTTTGAAATATTTACTCAAATCTTGTTATATATATTATTTCATGTGAAATACCACGTTAGATTGGGAATTTACTTAATTTACAGGTTTTAAGTCTTGGTCAAAACAAATTATCAGGTTTGTCGATCTTCAATATCTCAACCATGAACATACTTACAATTTGTTCTACTCAAACTAACATGTTAGTATAACAAATATAAATATATAAGTATATAAGAAATTTGAATTTTGAGTAGTTAAAATTATTAAAGATGAAACTAAGAAACATACAGAGAAAACCAAAATATGTTTTATGCTATTATAATTTAAACCAGTAAAATTTAAAGGAACTTACGGTGGAAGTTTTTATTCTCTTACAACAAATAATGCCTCTTATTCAATTAGATCTAAGGTTTTATACAAAATTTACATTGGTCATTTTATCAATTCAATTAAGCCTTTAGATTTTATTCTCTTAAAAATAAACAAACTGGATATGCTAGTGATGAGTTGTCAAGATTTACATTTAAAAATGAATCTCAAATAATGAGTTGTCAAGATTTGTGTAAAATTTTAAATTATTAACAAACTGGATATGCTAGTGATGTAACGAGGAGCAAAGATTGACAAAAGCCATTAAAGTGTATAACCGAGGAGCTGTTAATTTTTGGCAAAGAAGAAAATTTAATTATTGGTCTTAATACTTTCATTGCTCCTAGACAATTAATTCCTCGAGTAAAGATTTATGGTAATCATGAAACAATACCTGTTTAATTAGAAGAAGACACTATAAAATCTTTCTTAATCAATTTTTCTGTTTAAAAGTATTGTGTTCTCTATTCCTCTGTTACGAAACATGTTATCTATGCAAATGGTTTCATTACCATTTACTTCACTTCTGCAGATAAGTATATATATTTCTCCTTCAATTGTTTTCAGGTGAAATCCCCATAGAGATTGGTAATCTTCTGAGTTTGGAAATATTTGATGCAAGTGATATAGGCCTTACAGGTCCTATTCCCCTTTCCATCTCCAACATTTCTTCTTTGAAAGTGATTTCCCTTCGCAATAACAGTTTATCTGGTAAGCAATCTTCTTCAAACACTTAATAGAGAGCTTTCTTACATTTTTAATGATACCTAATGTCATATGATATTTCTTTTTTTTTAATGGTAATTATTTAATTGACATGTATTTCAATAGTTATTTAAATGACAATCACTTATTTGTAATTATTACATAAAACTATAATAGTTAGCCTTTACTATTTTTTCCATTAAAATTAAAGATTTCAAGATAACAACAATCTCTGCAACATGTCTAAGATAATGTTTAGAGTGATTGATTTAGTTCTCCTCTATATCTGAATGAATATTTAACAATGGAAGTTGAAATATGAATTTCATTTCAATTAAAGCATTTATATAATGACGCAAATAATTAATTATATATTATTTACTCAAATCTTGTTATATATTCTTGCAGGTGAAATACCACGTGAGATCGGGAAGTAACGTAATCTTAACAGTTTAACTCTTGGTGACAACAAATTATCAGGTCTGTTATCATCTACGATCAATGTCTCAACCATGAACGTACTTGTAGTATTTTTTTTTTGTAATTACTACATAAAACTATAATAGTTAACCTTTACTATTTTTTTCATTAAAATTAAAGATTTCAAGATAACAACGTCTGCAACATTATCTAATGAGTTGTAGATAACAACAGGGTCTTCCAAAATTTGAATTGTTTTATTTGCACTCAAATGAGTTATATGGTATTCTTCCTTCAAGTTTAGACAAATGCAGCTTCTTGTGAAATATAACATTATCTGTTAATAAATTTACAGGACGAATACCAAGAAGTATTGGAAACTTAACGAAGCTAGAGATATTAGAACTTTATCGTACAAACTTAAAAGGTATGACTCGTCTCTAATAATTTTTTGTGACATATCTGCAAGTCTCAATGCCAAAGAAATTATATCTTGATGACAACTTAAGAAGTGCAAGCAAAGTTAGCATTATTTATATGTAATTACTTGGTGTCTAACTGTTTATTTAATATATGATAATGAAAATAATGTAGGGCGTTTGGGCATTATATAGCTTATATAATTAGATATAAGTTTTACATATAATACATATATATCTAGTTGAATATAACTCACATAATTGACAACTCTTGGTTGAGATCCTAGAATATAGTTCAGTTGGAAACTAATTCCTAAAACTAAAGAACAACAAAGTTGAATGAAATCAGATATTGAACAAGTGGTGGTCTGTTACAACCAACTGTGATAATCCTCTTATACTACCAATGGCAAAAACTGAAAGCGTTAGATATAAGTTTTACATATAATACATGTATAACTCAAATAATTACTAATATCAAAGTTATGATGCTTTAGTGGGGAAAAGTGGACACGTGTGACGGAAGCTAATGTAAGGCGATTGGCCTAAAGCTCAAGTAAGATTATGTATGCTAGCTAGTCACCATTCCCATCCAATGCACAAACCATAATTTCATTGCTCCTAGTCAATTAAAACCTCCGGTACAGAATCATGGTAATCATGAAACAAATACCTGTTTAATTAGAAGAAGAGAATATAAAATCTTTTTTATGATAACTAATGTCATATGATAATATATATATATATATATATATATATATATATATATATATATATAATGGTAATCACGTAATTGACATGTATTTCAATAGTTATTTAAATGACAATCACTTATTTGTAATTACTTCATAAAACTATAATAGTTAACCTTTACTAATTTTTTCATTAAAATTAAAGATTTCAAGAGTATGTTTTAGATGATTGATTTAGTTCTTCTCTATATCTGAATGAATATTTAGCAATGGATGTTGAAATATGATTTTAATTTCAATTAAAGCTTTTATATAATGATGCAAATAATTAATTATACTGCTCTTTTGAAATATTTACTCCAATCTTGCTACATATTCTTGCAGGTGAAATACCATGTGAGATTGGAAATTTACTTAATCTGAAGGATTTAAATCTTAATGTAAACAAATTATCAGGTCTGTTACCATCTATAATCTTCAATATCTCAACCATATATGAACGTACATGTAGCATTTTTTTGTTGTTGTAATTACTAGATAAAATTATAATAGTTAGCCTTTACTATTTTTTATTCTCTTACAACGAATAAAACATCGTATTTAATTAGATACAAGGTTTTCTACAAAATTTACGTCAGTCTTTTAATCGTTTCAAATAAGTCTTTAGATTTTATTTTCTTAAAAATAATTGAAATTGAAAATTTATGTTTAAAGAAAAAGCACAAATAATGAATTATCAAGATTTGTGTAAAATTTTAAATTATTAGCAAACTAGATATGCTAGTGATGTAACGAGGAGCAAAGACGAAAAATTGACAAAAGAGATAAAAGTGTATAACCGATGAGTTGGTAATTTCCGGTTAATTGCTAATTTCAAGTCTGGCAAAATACATTTTTTTATGCCTTTTATTACTTGTTTGACTGTACTGCTGCATTTATCAAAGCAACGATTTGAGAATATATTTTCCTCTGTTCATATGATTCAGTAAGCTAATGGCGGAGGTCTTAACTTCTTCGGGATTAATGAAAAAACTTGAACGAAAACCAATAAAGAAACAAAGATAATTTACTTTGAGTTGGAACAAATTGAGTAAAAAATGGTGGTGGACTCTATAGAGCTTTTCATTTTCTAACTTGGCTTTAGTTTTATAAATAAAGGTCTTACTGGTCCAATTCCGCCTGCAATCTTCAACATTTCCTCTTTCAAGCTAATTTGTCTTAATAACAATAACCTATCCGGCAGCATTCCTGATGATATGTGCAACCATATATCTTCCAAAGCTTGAAATGCTTTATTTGCACTCAAATGAGTTATATGGCATTCTTCGTTCAAGTTTAGGCAAATGCAGTTTGTTGTGAAATCTAACATTATCTATTAATAAATTTATAGGACGAATACCAAGAAGTATTGGAAACTTAACGAAGCTAGAGAGTTTAGGTCTTGATGCTACATACTTAGAAGGTATGACTCGTCTCTAATTTTTTGTGACATATCTGCAAGTGTCAATGCTAATGAAATTATATCTTGATGATAACTTAAGAAGTGCAAGCAAAGTCAGCATTATTTATACGTAATTACTTGGTGTCTAGCTGTTTATTTAATATATGACAATGAAACTAATGTAAGGCGTTTGAGTATGATATAGATTATATAAAATAAAAAGGAAAAAAATTCAGCGTAATTTTTTTTTATTGTAGAAAAAAATTCAAT
The DNA here is from genome assembly GCA_023935145.1 of Bretschneidera sinensis. Taxonomy (NCBI): domain Eukaryota; kingdom Viridiplantae; phylum Streptophyta; class Magnoliopsida; order Brassicales; family Akaniaceae; genus Bretschneidera; species Bretschneidera sinensis. Next base: position 107,161,755 of record CM043697.1, on the reverse strand, counting down.
TTGATGGAGATCTAATTTAATTTAATTTAATACTTAATCAACTTAATTTAGTTATCTATTGTGGGTCTTCTATAAATTGAATTTTATCATTTTGTACCTTTGTAAATAATATCAAAACTATGTTTTAAAACACTACCTAACAGGACTAATTCTTTGTAATCATCACTGAGACCATCTAGAATTTTATCTATGATTTCTTCTTTATCAATTGGGACTCCAAGAAGAGCAAGATCATCTGCTTTGGTTTTGATAGTTTGCATAAATTCAGTGATGCCAAGGGAGCCTTTGATTGTATTTTTGAGTTGATTTTTTGTTTGTTTGTTACGGCCACAAGAGGGCTTGGCATAGGTGTTGGCTATGATGGTCCAGGCTTGTCTAGAGGTCTTGGCTTGAGTGATGAATGGAATAATAGTCGGTGAGATGGAGCCAATGACAGCAGTAAGGATCAACTGATCTTGTCTGGTCCAGAGAACATAGCTGGGTTGGGTCCAGTTGTATTTGATTGTGTTAAGGTGGCTGGAGGGCATGGTTTGGAGCCATCAATATAGCCAAGAAGGTCATAGCCAATGAAAAGAGTTTGGAACTTTAGTTTCTAGGAGAGGTAATTGGTGGAGGTTAGTTTGAGAGGGGCTTCTGCAGCAACGTTAATGCTGACAAGAGTTTAGTTTTGTTCATTGGTGTTGAGAATAGTTGGAGTAGTGGTTTCGGTAGCCGTGAGTTGAAGAACAGGGGAAGAGAAATTGAGGAAAGGAAAAAAATTTTGGATCGGCTTATAGCTTTGATACCATAACAGTTGAATGCTGAGAAATGCATTTTCCATTTACACCAACAATAGTTAAATACTAAGCTGGAATAACAACTCTTGGTTGAGATCCTAGAATATAGTTCAGTTGGAAACTAATTCCTAAAACTAAAGAACAACAAAGTTGAATGAAATCTGATAGAACAAGTCGTGGTCTGTTACAACAAACTGTGATAATCCTCTTATACTACCAATGGCAAAAACTGAAAGCTTTAGATATAAGTTTTACATATAATACATATATAACTCACATAATTAGTAATATCAAAGTTATGATGCTTTAGTGGGGAAAAGTGGACACGTGTGATGGAAGCTAATGTAAGGTGATTGGCCTAAAGCTTAAGTAAGATTATATGCTAGTTAGTCACCATTCCCATGCAATGCACAAATTATATTTTCATTGCTCCTAGTCAATTAAAACCTCCGGTACAGATTTATGGTAATCATGAAACAATTCCTGTTTAATTAGAAGAAGAGAATATAAAATCTTTTTTATGATAACTAATGTCATATGATATAAATAAATAAATATATATATATATATATATATATATATATATTATGGTAATCACTTAATTGACATGTATTTCAATTGTTATTTAAATGACAATCACTTATTTGTAATTACTTCATAAAACTATAATAGTTAGCCTTTACTATTTTTTTCATTAAAATTAAAGATTTCAAGATAACAACAATGTCTGCAACATATCTAAGAGTATGTTTTAGATGATTGATTTAATTCTCCTCTATATCTGAATGAATATTTAGCAATGGATGTTGAAATATGAATTTCATTTCAATTAAAGCATTTATATAATGATGTAAATAATTAATTATATATTATTTACTAAAATCTTGCTATATATTCTTGCAGGTGAAATACCACGTGAGATTGGAAACTTACTTAATCTTCAGATTTTAGATCTTGGTCAAAACAAATTATCAGGTTTGTTACCATCTAGCATCTTCAATATCTCAACCATGAACATACATGCAATTTGTTGTACTCAAACTAACATGTTAGTATAACAAATATAAATGTATAAGTATATAAGAAATTTGAATTTTGAGTAGTTAAAATTATTAAAGATGAAATTAAAAAACATATAGAGAAAACTAAAATATATTTTGTGCTATTATAGTTTAAAGTAGTAAAATTTAATTAGATCCAAACACAATGGAAGTTTTTATTCTCTTACAATAAATAAAGCATCGTATTTAATTAGATCTAAGGTTTTATACAAAATTTACTTTAGTCTTTTAATCGTTTCAAATAAGTTCTTAGGTTTTATTCTCTTAAAAATAATTGAAATTGAAATTTATGTTTAAAGAAAAAGCTCAAATAATGAATTATCAAGATTTGTGTAAAATTTTAAATTATTAACAAACTAGATATGCTAGTGATGTAAAGAGGAGTAAAGACGAAAATTTGACAAAAGAGATAAAAGTGTATAACCGATGAGATGGTAATTTCCGGTTAATTGCTAATTTCGAGTCTGGCAAAATATATTTTTTATGCCTTTTATTACTTGTTTGACTGTACTGCTGCATTTATCAAAGCAACGATTTGAGAATATGTTTTCCTATGTTCATATGATTCAGTAAGCTAATGGCGGAGGTCTTAACTTCTTCGGGATTAATGAAAAAACATGAACGAAAACCAATAAAGAAACAAAGATAATTTACTTTGAGTTGGAACAAATTGAGTAAAAAATGGTGATGGAGTAGTCACTTGGCTTTAGTTATATAAATAAAGGTCTTACTGGTCCTATTCCGCCTGCAATCTTCAACATTTCCTCTTTTAAGCTGATTTATCTTAATAACAATAACCTAACCGGCAGCATTCCTGATGATATGTGCAACCATCTTCCAAAACTTGAATTGTTTTATTTGCACTCAAATGAGTTATATGACATTCTTCCATCAAATTTAAGCAAATACAGTTTGTTGTGAAATCCAACATTATATATTAATAAATTTACAGGACGAATACCAAGAAGTATTGGAAACTTAACGAAGCTAGAGGAATTATTTCTTGTTGGTACAAATTTAAAAGGTATGACTTGTCTTTATTTTTTGTGACATATCTGCAAGTCTCAATGCTAAAGAAATTATATCTTGATGACAACTTAAGAAGTGCAAGCAAAGTCAGCATTATTTATACGTCTAACTGTTTATTTAATATATGATAATGTAACTAATGTAAGGCGTTTGGGCATTATATAGCTTATATAATTATAAATACGGAAACTATCACATTTTAAAATAAAATAAAAAGGAAAAAAATTCCACACAATTTTTTTTTTATTGTAGAAAAAAATTCAATTTGATGGAGGTCTAATTTAATTTAATTTAATACTTAATCAACTCAATTTAGTTATCTATTGTGGGTCTTCTATAAATTGAATTTTATCATTTTGTACCTTTGTAAATATTTATAAAAAATAATATCAAAACTATGTTTTAAAACACTATCTAACAGAACTAATTCTTTGTAATCATCATCGAGACCATCTAAAATTTTATCTGTGATTTCTTCTTCATTAATTGGGACTCCAAGAAGAGCAAGATCATCTGCTCTGGTTTTAATGGTTTGCATAAATTCAATGATGCCAAGGGAGCCTTTGATGGTATTTTTGAGTCGATTTTTTATTTGTTTGTTACGGCCACGAGAGAGCTTGGCATAGGTGTTGGCTACAATGGTCCAGGCTTGTCTAGAGGTCTTGGCTTGAGCGATGATTGGAATAATAGTCGGTGAGATGGAGCCAATGACAACATTAAGGATTAATTGATCCTGTCTGGTCCAGAGAACATAGCTGGGATTGGGTCTGGTTGTATTTGATTGTGTTAAGGTGGCTGGCGGGCATGGTTTGGAGCCATCAATATAGCCAAGAAGGTCATAGCCAATGAAAAGAGTTTGGCACTGTAGTTTCTAGGAGAGGTAATTGGTGAAGGTTAGTTTGAGAGGGGCAACTGCAGGAACGTTGATGCTGACAAGAGTTTAGTTTTGTTCATTGGTGTTGAGAATAGTTGGAGTAGTGGTTTCGGTAGCCGTGAGTTGAAGAACAGGGGAAGAGAAATTGAGGAAAGGAAAGAAATTTTGGATCGGCTTATAGCTTTGATACCATAACAGATGAATGCTGAGAAGTGCATTTTCCATTTACACCAACAATAGTTAAATACTAAAATATAGTTCAGTTGAAAACTAATTCCTAAAACTAAAAAACAACAAAGTTGAATGAAATCTGATATTGAATAAGTCATGGTATGTTACAACAAAATGTGATAATCCTCTAAAACTACCAATGGCAAAAACTGAAAGCTTTAGATATAAGTTTTACATATAATACATATATAACTCACATAATTACTAATATCAAAGTTATGATGCTTTGGTGGGGAAAAGTGGACACGTGTGATGGAAGCTAATGTAAGGTGATTGGCCTAAAGCTTAAGTAAGATTATGTATGCTAGCTAGTCACCATTCCCATGCAATGCACAAACTATAATTTCATTGCTCCTAGTCAATTAAAACCTCCGGTACAGATTTATGGTAATCATGAAACAATACCTGTTTAATTAGAAGAAGAGCATATACATTTTTTTTTTATGATAACTAATGTCATATATATATATATATATATATTTTATGGTAATCACTTAATTGACATGTATTTCAATAGTTATTTAAATGACAATCACTTATTTGTAATTACTTCATAAAACTATAATAGTTAGCTTTTATTAATTTTTTTCATTAAAATTAAAGATTTCAAGATAACAGCAATGTCTGCAACATGTCTAAGAGTATGTTTCAGGTGATTGATTTAGTTCTTCTCTATATCTGAATGAGTATTTAGCAATGGATGTTGAAATATGAATTTCATTTCAATTAAAGCATTTATATAATGATGCAAATAATTAATTATATAGCTCTTTTGAAATATTTACTCAAATCTTGCTATATATTCTTGCAGGTGAAATCCCATGTGAGATTGGAAACTTATTTAATCTTTCGTCTTTATACCTTGGTCAAAACAAATTTTCAGGTTTGTTACCATCCAGGATCTTCAATATCTCAACCATAAACATACATGTAATTTGTTCTACTCAAATTAACATGTTAGTATAACAAATATAAATGTATAAGTATATAAGATATTTGAATTTTGAGTAGTTAAAATTATTAAAGATGAAATTAAGAAACATGTAGAGAAAACCAAAATATATTTTGTGCTATTATAATTTAAAGTAGTAAAATTTAATTAGATCCAAACACGATGAAAGTTTTTTTTTTCTCTTACAACGAATAATGCATCGTATTTAATTAGATCCAAGGTTTTATACAAAATTTAATCGTCAGTCTTTTAATCGTTTTAAATAAGTCTTTAGGTTTTGTTCTCTTAAAAATGATTGAAATTGAAAATTTATGTTTAAAGAAAAAGATCAAATGATGAATTATCAAGATTTGTGTAAAATTTTAAATTATTAACAAACTAGATATGCTAGTGATGTAACGAGGAGCAAAGACGAAAATTTGACAAAAGAAATAATCGATGAGTTGGTAATTTCCGGTTAATTGCTAATTTCAAGTCTGGCAAAATACATTTTTTATGCCTTTTATTACTTGTTTGACTGTACTGCTGCATTTATCAAAGCAACGATTTGAGAATATATTTTCCTTTGTTTATATGATTCAGTAAGCTAATGGCGGAGGTCTTAACGTCTTCGGGATTAATGAGAAAACACGCACGAAAACCAATAAAGAAACAAAGAAATTTACTTGAGTTGGAACAAACTGAGTAAAAAATGGTGATGGACTCTATAGATAAAGGTCTTACTGGTCCTATTCCGCCTGCAATCTTCAACATTTCCTCTTTTAAGCTGATTTATCTTAATAACAATAACCTAACGGGCAGCATTCCTAATGATATGTGCAACCATCTTTCAAAACTTGAATTGTTTTATTTGCATTCAAATGAGATATATGGCATTCTTCCTTCAAATTTAAGTAAATGCAGTTTGTTGTGAAATCTAACATTATCTATTAATAAATTTGCAGGGCTAAGCTTATTATATCTTGCTAACACAAACTTAGAAGGTATGACTCGTCTCTATTTTTTGTGACATATCTGCAAGTTTCAATGCTAAAGAAATTATATGTTGATGACAACTTAAGAAGTGCAAGCAAAGTCAGCATAATTTATATGTAATTATTTGGTGTATAACTGTTTATTTAATATATGATTATGGAACTAATGTAAGGCGATTGGGCATTATATAGCTTATATAATTATAAATATGGAAACTATCTCATTTTAAAATAAAATAAAAAGAAAAAAAATTCCACATATTTTTTTCTATTGTAGAAAAAAAAAATTCAATTTGATGGAGGTCTAATTTAATTTAATTTAATACTTAATTTAGTTATCTATTGTGGGTCTTCTATATATTGAATTTTATCATTTTGTACCTTTGTAAATAATTATAAAAAATATCAAAACTATGTTTTAAAACACTACCTAACAGGACTAATTCAGTTAGAAACTAATTCCTAAAACTAAGAAATAACAAAATTGAATGAAATCTGATATTAAACAAGTCGTTGTCTGTTACAACAAAATGTGATAATCCTCTAAAACTACCAATGGCAAAAACTGAAAGCTTTAGATATAAGTTTTACATATAATACATATATAACTCACATAATTACTAATATCAAAGTTAAGATGCTTTAGAGGGGAAAAGAGGACACGTGTGATGGAAGCTAATGTAAGGTGATTGGCCTAAAGCTTAAGTAAGATTATATGCTAGCTAGTCACCATTCCCATGCAATGCACAAACTAAAATTTCATTGCTCCTAGTCAATTAAAACCTCCGGTACAGATTTATGGTAATCATGAAACAATACCTGTTTAATTAGAAGAAGAGAATATAATTTTTTTTTATGATAGCTAATGTCATATATATATATATATATATATATATATATATATATATTATGGTAGTCACTTAATTGACATGTATTTCAATAGTTATTTAAATGACAATCACTTATTTGTAATTACTACATAAAACTATAATAGTTAGCCTTTACTATTTTTTTCATTAAAATTAAAGATTTCAAGATAACAACAATGTTTGCAACATGTCTATATTTGAATGAATATTTAGCAATGGATGTTGAAATATGAATTTTATTTCAATTAAAGTATTTATATAATGATGCAAATAATTAATTATACAGCTCTTTTGAAATATTTACTCCAATCTTGCTACATATTCTTGCTGGTGAAATACCACGTGAGATTTGGAATTTACTTAATCTGTACAGTTTATCTCTTGGTGATAGCAAATTATCAGGTTTGTTATCATCTATGATCAATATCTCAAACATGAACGTACTTGTAGTATTTTTTTTTGTAATTACTACATAAAACTGTAATAGTTAGCCTTTATTATTTTTTTTCATTAAAATTAAAGATTTCAAGATAACATCAATGTCTGCAACATTATCTAATGAGTTGTAGATAACAACAGGGTCTTCCAAAACTTGAATTGTTTTACTTGCACTCAAATGAGTTCTATGGCATTCTTCCTTCAAGTTTAGATAAATGCAGCTTCTTGTGAAATATAACATTATCTGTTAATAAATTTACAGGACGAATACCAAGAAGTATTGGAAACTTAACGAAGCTAGAGATATTAGAACTTTATGGTACAAACTTAGAAGGTATGACTCGTCTCTAATAATTTTTTGTGACATATCTGCAAGTCTCAATGCCAAAGAAATTATATTTTGATGACAACTTAAGAAATGCAAGCAAAGTTAACATTATTTATATGTAATTACTTAGTGTCTAACTGTTTATTTAATATATGATAATGAAAATAATATAGGGCGTTTGGGCATTATATAGCTTATATAATTAGATATAAGTTTTACATATAATACATATATATCTGGTTGAATATAACTCACATAATTACTAATATCAAAGTTATGATGCTTTGGTGGGGAAAAGTGGACACGTGTAATGGAAGCTAATGTAAGGTGATTGGCCTAAAGCTTAAGTAAGATTATATGCTAGCTAGTCACCATTCCCATGCAATGCACAAACTATAATTTCATTGCTCATAGTCAATTAAAACCTCCGGTACAGATTTATGGTAATCATGAAACAATACCTGTTTAATTAGAAGAAGAGAATATAATTTTTTTTTTATGATAGCTAATGTCATATATATATATATATATATATATATATATATATATATATATATATATATATTTTATGGTAATCACTTAATTGACATGTATTTCAATTGTTATTTAAATGACAATCACTTATTTGTAATTACTTCATAAAACTATAATAGTTAGCCTTTACTATTTTTTCTGTTACGAAAAAATAGTTAGCCTTTACTCTCTATTCCTCTGTTACGAAACATGTTATCTATGCAAATGGTTTCATTACCATTTACTTCACTTCTGCAGATAAGTATATATATTTCTCCTTCAATTGTTTTCAGGTGAAATCCCCATAGAGATTGGTAATCTTCTGAGTTTGGAAATATTTGATGCAAGTGATATAGGCCTTACAGGTCCTATTCCCCTTTCCATCTCCAACATTTCTTCTTTGAAAGTGATTTCCCTTCGCAATAACAGTTTTTCTGGTAAGCAATCTTCATCAAACACTTAATAGAGAGCTTTCCTACATTTTTAATGATAACTAATGTCATATGATATTTCTTTTTTTTAATGGTAATTACTTAATTGACATATATTTCAATAGTTATTTAAATGACAATCACTTATTTGTAATTATTACATAAAACTATAATAGTTAGCCTTTACTATTTTTTCCATTAAAATTAAAGATTTCAAGATAACAACAATGTCTGCAACATGTCTAAGAGTATATTTCAGATGATTGATTTAATTCTCCTCTTTATCTGAATGAATATTTAGCAATGGATGTTGAAATATGAATTTTACTTCAATCAAAGCATTTATTTAATGATGTAAATAATTAATTATATATTATCTACTCAAATCTTGCTATATATTCTTGCAGGTGAAATACCACGTGAGATTGGGAAGTTACTTAATCTTCAGATTTTACGTCTTAGTCAAAACAAATTATCAGGTTTGTTACCATCTAGGATCTTCAATATCTTAACAATGAACGTACTTGTAGTATTTTTTTATTTTGTAAATACTACATAAAACTATAATAGTTAGCATTTTCTATTTTTTTTCATTTTAATTAAAGATTTCAAGATAACAACAATGTCTACAACATGTTTAAGAATATATTTCAGGTGATTGATTTAGTTCTCCTATATATCTGAATGAAAATTTAGCAATGGATGTTGAAATATGAATGTATTTTCAATTGAAGCATTTATGTAGTGATGCAATTAATTTTTTATGCATCTCTTTTGAAATATTTACTCCAATCTTGCTATATATTCTTGCAGGTGAAATACCAAGTGAGGTTGGAAACTTACTTAATCTTTCGATTTTATATCTAGACCAAAACAAATTATCAGGTTTGTTACCATCTACGATCTTTAATATCTCAACTATGAACGTACTTGTAATATATGACAACTTCTTGTCAGACCATCTTTCATCAAGCATAGGTCTTAGGGTCCCAAACCTTGAAATGCTTTACCTATGGGGAAACCGTCTTAGTAGAATAATCCCAAACTCCATCTGCAATGCCTCTAAGCTCAAAATCCTAGAGTTGGACCCAAATTCATTTTCAGGTCCGATTCCCAATCCAGTTGGCAATCTAAGACTCCTCCAATTACTTGACATTGATAATAAAAATTTGACCACTGAATCTTCTACTCATGAATGTAGCTTTCTTTCCTTTTTGTGAAATTGAAAACATTTGAAAGTTCTATCGATAACATATAATATGTTGAACTGCATCCTTTCAACATTCGCCGGTAATCTTTCTAACTCTTTCCAATTATTTCTTGCACATAATTGAAAAATGAAGAGCCACATCCCCATGGAAATCAGTAACCTAAGCAACTTGATAGAGTTAGATCTTGGTGAAAATGAATTAAGTGGGTCAATTCCAGTAACAAATGGAAGGGTACAAAGTCTCCAAAGCTTGAATCTTGCTGAAAACAACTTACAATTCCATATCCCATTTGATTTGTGTCGTTTATTAAGTCTGTATGCACTAATATTATATTCAAATTGAAAATTTTCCTTCACTTTTAATTAATTAATTTTCTTGAACAAATTCAACTCACCGTTTCTTAATAATTAATTGACAGGAGAAATTCCTTCTTCATTTTGCAATTTGAGTTCCCTTGAAGTTCTTGACTTGTCTAACAACAGCTTGAGAGGGATAATTCCAACGTGTCTCGGGAACTTGAGCATTTCTCTCTCTGTCATCGATCTGCACATGAATCGATTTCGTGGTAACATTTCCTTCACATTCGTGGAGGGAACTGACTTGAGAAGCCTTAAACTTAATGGAAATCTATTGGAAGGGCCATTGCCACAATCTTTGGTCAATTGTAGCAAACTGGAAGTTCTTGATGTAGGTAACAACAAAATCAATGATACATTTCCCTACTGGTTGGGAACCCTTTCTGAGCTGCAAGTTCTTGTCTTGCGATCAAACAAATTCTTTGGTCCTATAAGCATTCCGAAAAATATGTATCCCTTCTCAAAGTTGCGAATCATTGACTTGTCTCACAATGAGTTCAATGGTCTTTTGCCAAGAAGACAGTTTGAAAATCTGAAAGCTATGAGTAGTGTGAATAAGGAAAAAGTAGGTCGAGAATATATGGGAGGAGACAGTTATCAAGATTCTGTGGTTGTTACTATTAAAGGTTTGGAGATTGAATATTCGAGAATTCTAACCATTTTTACAATCATTGATTTCTCAAAGAACCGTTTCAATGGACATATTCCTAAAGTAGTTGGAAACCTTCACTCTCTTTTAGCGCTCAACTTCTCTCACAATTGCCTATCAGGTCATATTCCATCATCATTAAAAGATTTGAGTGCCCTTGAATCGTTAGACATCTCTTCAAACAAACTTGTTGGAATGATTCCTGCAGAATTAACGAGTCTGACATTCCTTGCAGTGTTAAACCTTTCATACAACCAGCTTGTGGGCTTCATACCACGTGGCAGACAATTCGATACATTTGAAAACAATTCCTACATTGGGAACTTAGGATTATGTGGAGACCCTTTGTCAAGGAAATGTAGCAATGATAAGGCATCGCAACCACCACCAACATCCCAAGAAGAAGAAGAATCTGCAGGAGGATTTTATTGGAAAATTGCAATGATGGGTTATAGTAGTGGACTTATGATTGGATTATTTTTGGGATATATTGTCTTTTCAACAGGAAAACCACAATGGTTTTTAAGGATGTTTGAAGGAGAAAGACATGGAAAGGCAAGAAGACCAAATCGCAGACTTAGAGGAAGAATAAATTAATTAAGTAGCTGCAAGCAAAGTTCTTCTATTTTTTGATAGTTATGAGATTACAAGCTTATGAGGGCATCAGTGCACCAGAATGGATCATCTGTTTGTTGTATTTTGTTTCTTAACTTTTGTCTTTTCAACTCTTTTTTTTTTTAAAGGATAAATTTTTCTCTTAATGAAGTTTATGCTACCTTTCCTTTATGTTCTATATTAGTGTATAATAATATAAGTTAATGCATTTTAATTAAGGTTTTTTTTTTTTTTTTTTTTTTTTTTATCTATTTTGTTTCCAATGAATTTGCAATTAGTTCTTTTGCAGTTTGTTTGTTGCCATGTTCTGAGCATAATCTTTCATTTAATCTTTTGAAGCTTCCATATATATATATATATATATCGATTATATTCTTATGTTCACGGTCTTCATTTTCCTTTCAATTGATTCTAAAAGAAAATTAGGATGGATCTCTAAGGAAAAGAAAGGTGATCCTCCTCTCTACTCTATGCTTTGAATTTTGCATATGTTATTTGCCATAAACTTTTCTTTTGGTGAAAATATAGTTCTTGTTATAATCTAAATGTCACACTCCCAACCAAGCACGAGTTGAGGACACGACAATGGCTACTCACCTATAAAGTTTCCCTTACAAGCAAGCAAAGCCTTACTAAACATAATCAAAGTGAATATTCATGAGTTCAAATTCTTAAAAGACTTAGGTTACATACTTAAAAACAAGTCCCTGAAAATACAAATGATATAAAACATGAATTTGGCAAGTCTTAACACTCACTTCTAAAAACCCTGCATGCGAAAATCTCAACCTTAGAATCTAAAAAAGAAAACAAAGGGGTGAGCTTCACAGCCTAGTAAATAATAAAACTCAGTCTAATTTGACAACACGTCTAAGAGTATGTTTCAGGTGATTGATTTAGTTCTCCTCTATATATGAATGAATATTTAGCAATGGATGTTGAAATATGAATTTCATTTCAATTAAAGCATTTATGTAATGATGCAAATAAATAATTATACAATTCTTTTGAAATATTTACTCCAATCTTGCTATATATTCTTCCAGGCGAAATACCAAGTGAGGTTGGAAACTTACTTAATATTTAGATTTTATATCTTGACCAAAACAAATTATTAGGTCTGCTACTATCTAAGATCTTTAATATCTCAACAATGAACGTGCTTGTACTATTTTTTTTTTATTTTCATAATTACTACATAAAACTATAATAGTTAGCCTTTACTATTTTTTTCATTAAAATTAAAGATTTCAAGATAACAACAATGTCTAAGAGTATGTTTCAAGTGATTGATTTAGTTCCCCTCTATATCTGAATGAATATTTATCAATAAATGTTGAAATATGAATTTCATTTCAATTGAAGCATTTATTTAATGACGCAAATAATTAATTATACAACTCTTTTGAAATATTTACTCAAATCTTGCTATATACTCTTGCAGGTGAAATATCAGGTGAGATTGAAATTTTACTTGATATGAAAATTTTAAGTCTTGGTCACAACAAATTATCAGGTTTGTTACCATTTATTGAGCAAATCACCTCAAGAAATCTCAGGTTGTGATCTTTCCCAAACTATGAAATCCATAATTATTTATACAAATAGAAACAAGAATCAAAGCATAAAATAGAACACAAACAATTGTTATCGAGGTTCGGCAATGTGCCTACGTCCCCGTGAGCTCCTCCGAGCTCTCTGCACTAAATCAATGGAGTTATTACAATTACAGCAACATCCCTTGAAGAACCATCTTGTTCTTGAAGAATAAGAGAAGAGAAAAGAAAGAGATAAGCACTAAGTGTTTCCTTGGAATTTTTCCCAAGAAAATTCCAATTACAAAGCCCTTAAACCCCTAATCTTTCTTGCACTCTCTCACTAGAAAAGCCTCTGAAGATTTGAAAGCCTTTCTCTCTAAACACCCAGCCTTTCTTGAATGAGTCTCTCTTGTGTTTTGTGTCTTTGCACTCTTACACTTGTCCTTGTGTTTAGATCAACTTGTTGTTGCTCCTAGATGACCCTTTATATAGGGAAACAACTACCTCAACCAATCTTTGAGATCAATCTCAACCCTTAGATCTTAAGAACCAAAGACTCATGGCTCTCTAATAGTCTAAGTAATTATGTGCCTTTTAACTAAGTCCCATGCACCATCTCAAAGTGTTGAAATTAAGGAGTCAGGTGTGTCTGGCACCGCGGCTCAGAATAGGGCAGGCCGCGGCGCACAACAGGGCACAATTCCTCTAAATCTTCATCCTTGCTGGGCGTCGCGGTGTGGGGGAGGCTGTGCCACAGCGGACACCTCCCTAAACTTCCTCCTTTACTGGTGGCTGCGGTGCACACCACCTGCGCCGTGGCGCACACTTGGACCTGATGCTGAACTCTTCAACTGTTTAATTCTTTGAAAAATTCCCAACAAACTCTACCTTTGTCTAAGAAATTAAACCCAAACCCATTGTGAAGAGAACTTAGGATCCAAACTCAACTTGAGTCACCTTATCATTCGACTCCAATCCTAAGAAGTTCAAGGCAATGATTAAACTTGCTTAGAGGTAGAACTTTAGTACCTATATCTGCAGGATTTTCTTCTGTGGCCACTTTGTCGACATGAATGCATCATTCCGTAACATTTTCTTGAATGAAATGATACTGAACATCCATATGGTTTGTCCTCTCATGGAACACCGGATTCTTACACAAATGCAACACACTTTGGCTATCCGAATACACCACCACCTACTCTTTTAGGACCTTCAACTCTTCCAATAACCCTTTGCACCACATAGCCTCCTTAATGGCTTTTGTTGCTACTATGTACTCTGCCTTGGTTGTTGAGAGTGCTACCACCGACTGCAACTGAGCCTTCCAACTTATACAACATCTGTTTAAGTTGAAGAAGTATGAGGTAATCGATCTTCTCTTATCCCGGTCTGTTCCATAGTCCGAATCTGCATAACCTTCTAGACAGATGGCCTTACTCCTCTTCTCGTAAACAAGCCCAACATCTGAGCTTCCCTTCAAATACCTCAACAACCACTTCGTCCCAAGCCAATGCTCATTTTCGGGATTGCTCATAAACCTGCTGAGAACACTCATTGCATGAGAAATGTCGGGTCTAGTGCTTACCATCATGAACATGATTGATCCAACCGCACTAGAGTAAGGGACCTTTTCCATTTCCTTCTTTTCCTCATCTGATCTCGGACATTGATCGCTGGAGAACTTGAAATGACCAACAAGGGGAACCTTTATTGGTTTACTATCTTCCTTAGAAAACTTAGATATTGTTGGTGTTTGTCTAAGGTTTAAATAAGGAAAGATCAACATCAAGTGCACACCAGTGTGCGTCGCAGCCCAGCTCATTCCAAGGTATGATTCCCAGCAAAAGAGGAGTCCTGGAGGAAGTGTGCATCGCGTCTCAGCCTCCCCTATGCCACGGTGCCCAAAAAGGATGAAGAGGGTGCCCTGGTCCGCGTCGTGGCCTAGCTTGATCCAAGCCTCAGCATGCCCTGATCCAAGCCTTAACACGAGGCATACCTGATGCTTTTGTTTCAGCATTTTAAATGATGCGTGAGACATGTTCAAAACGCATAAGATCACTAAGGAATGATGAAGGGCTATAGATGATTAGTTTTCTAGATCTAAGGGTGGATATTGACCCTCAAGATTGGTCAAGAAGTTGGTGCATTATATAAAGGGTCACCTAGCTTCAATCTCAACAAAACAATGTGATAGAAACACAAGTGTGTGTGTGACAGAACATGTGAATGAGAGATTGTGTGGGAGTGCAAAGACACAGACATATAAAAGGGACTCATTAGAGAGGCTGGTTGTAAAGAGAGAGATTAGTATAGAAAGGGGATTCAAGGGACTTCTAAGTGGAATTTCCAAGGGGGAAAGTTCCAGGGTAACTCAAGACCTTATCACTTTCTTGTTCTATTTTTTATTCCTTCAAGAACTTATGGTTTCTTGGAGAGATGCTGCTGGATTATAAGAACTCATTGATTTAGTGTAAAGAGTTCGGAGGAACTCACAAGGACGTAAGCTATTACCAAACCTCGATTACGATTGTTGTGTCTTTCTTTCTTAATTCGTGCGCTATTTTTTTTCTTTACAAGTCATTCTAGACTTAGATGTTTGGAAGACCATCACCTGGGCATTATTGAGGTAGTTTCCCAATAGTGGTATCAGAGCTTGCACAGCTGGGTATCGAAGCAAGAACAGAAGGTATCAGAGCAAGACTCCAAGAATCAAAGAACAAACTTCTTGGGTGATTCAAGAACGGAGTAAAGATCAAGATCGGATTGTGTTCTTGAGGGTGATTTAAGAACGGTATTGGGATCAATCTTCGATCATGTTCTTAAGGTTTTAGAAGAAGTTAGAAAGCATTTGTGGGTGCTGCACAAATCAATGGATTTTCTCCGTAAGATGGGTTCAAATTTCGTTATTGAGAAGTTTGATGGAAATGAAGATTTTTCCTTGTGAAAGCAGAAGATCAAGGCTGTTCTTATACAACAGAAGGTGGACTTGGCTCTTGGAGAAGATGACACTTTTCCAGCAAGTATCACGGAGGTCCAGCGAATTTTGATGAAGAAGATGGCATATAGCACCATCTTCCTAAACATGTCGGATAGTGTCACAAGGGAGTGCAGAGACTCGGAAGATCCTACTGTCATACGAAAGAAACTAGATGAGTTGTTTCTTACCAAAACTCTCCCTTATAAAATTTATCTTCTTAAAAGAATCTTTACTTTTAAAATGGATCCTAATAAAGAGTTGCAAGATAATCTTGATGTGTTTAATAAACTAGTTCAAGATTTGGCTAGTTGTAGTATAATATTCCTAGATGAATAATTGGCTGTTATGTCGTTAAATTCTCTTCCTGATTATTTTGAGAGTTTAATTAATGCTATTGAATACGAAAGAGATATATTAACCAAGGAAATTGTGATCAATGCTATAAGGGCTCATGGTTTCAAAGCCAAGATGAGGGAAGCATCAAGTGGAGAAGGACTGATCATTAGAGGAAGGCCAGCAACTCAGAATGGCAGTAGCAACCATGGCAACTACCGGGAGAAATCAAAGGGTAGAGGGCAGAGCCATGGGAGATCGCATTCCAAACCAAAGTTTAGAGGAAGGTGATGCTTCTACTGCAATAAAGAGGGTCACTTCAAGAAATATTGCAAGAAGAGGTTGTGGGATGAGAGAGGGAGAAGCCATACCAACAATGGAGAGGCTTCGGTTGCCAAAGTGGAACAACAAGATGATGTTCTTGTTGTGTGCTCAAATGTGAGCAGGAAGTAAGGCAGCTAGAAATGAATCCTGGATTCTGGGTGCACTTATCACATGTGCCCTCATCGGGATTAGTTCAAGAATTTCAAGGAAACCAATGATGAAAAGGTTTTCCTAGGGAATGCTATTTCTTGCCAAGTGAGGGGGATAGGAGGCATCCAGTTGAGGATGTTTGATGGAATGACAAGACTGCTGAGGAATATGAGGTATCTTTTGGATTTGAAGTGGAATTTGATCTCATTAGGGCTACTTGATTCCATGGGGTATTCATACAAAGTAAAGGGAGGAAAGATTAAGGTGACCAAGGGATCCTTGGTAGTGATCAAAGTAGCAATGAAGGATGGTCTCTATGAGATGATCGGAGACACGGACATCTAGGATCAAGCAGCAAGCTTGATGGCTGAGATAGAGAAGGCAGCCCTTTGGCACATTCGCTTGGGATATGTAAGCAAAAAGGGCCTGCAAGTTCTCAGCAAAGATGGGTTACTTGATGGTGACAAGGTAGAGAGACTTAATTTCTGCAAGATCTATGTTCTTGGGCAGCAACATCGGGTCAACTTCAACACCGAAGTGCACAAGTCTAAGGGCATTCTTGACTACGTTTATGCGGATCTTTGGGGACCAGCAAGAACACCAACACAAGGAGGTAACATTTACTTTTGGTCTTTAATTGATGATTATTCAAGAAAGGTTTGGGTTTATTTGGTTAAAAATAAATCAGATGCTTTGAATAAATTAGTGGTGTGGAAAAAGCTGCTGAAGACTCAAATGGGCAGGGTAGTTAAAGTGTTAAGAACTGATAATGGCTTAGAATTTTTTAACAAGGAACTTGATCAATTCTGTAGGTTAAATGGCATCTAAGACATAGAACGGTTGTGAAAACCCCTAACAAATTGGAGTTGCTGAGAGGATGAATAAGACCCTTATGGAAAAGGTTATGTTCATGTTAAATGGATCCAGATTACTCAAATATTTTTAGGGGGGAAACAGTGTCTACTACTGCTTATTTGGTTAATAGATTACTCTCTAGGGTTGTGTACCATAAGACTCCTAAAGAGATGTGGAGTGAAAAACCCCCTGAGTTGGACAACCTTAGGACTTTTGGGTGTGCTGTATTTGCACATCAAAAGGATGATAAACTTAACCCAAGGTATAGAAAATGTGTGTTTCTAGGATATGGGGAAGGGGTTAAGGGGTATAGGTTGTGGTCATTAGAACAAAATGGATCGAAACTCATAATAAGCAGGGATGTTAATTTTAATGAATTGTTATTTCCCTATTTGGAGAAAACTAACCCTGCAGGAGATAGTGAACAAACCAGTTCGGTATTTGTGGAGCATAGCATCAAGGAGAATTCAGTTCAGGCAAAGCAAGGAAGGTAAGAGAGTTTAGACCAGGTAGATCCCATTGAAGAATGCCAATCTTAGGAAACTCATGAGGAGGCTAAACTAGAAAGAGATGATGCAGCAAGTCAGTGTGACTATCAACTCAAAAGGGACCGGGCAAGGAGGGTGGTCGGACCACCTTTGAGACATGGTTTTGCAGCTATGGATGCAGTAGCTCCTTGGATAGAAGGAGGGATAAGTGAACAAGAGACTTACATTGATGCCATGGGATGTAAGGATTCGTCAAGATGAAAGCTAGCTATGGAGGAAGAAATGGATTCTTTGAGGGAGAACAGCTCTTGGGAATTGGTGCACATTCCAGGAAAACAAAGAGTTGTGGATTGTAAGTGCACTTACAAGATCAAAGAAGGGAACCCTCTAGAGGATGAAGTCTGAAACAAGTCTAGGCTGGTGACGAATGGGTTCACGCGAAGAGGAGGCATAGATTTCACAGAAACCTTCTCACCTGGACACAAGGTGGAAGAAGTGGTGATTATCCTCGTCTATGCTGATGAGATGCTGTTAGTTGAGAACAACAGGGAGGGGATTGAAAGGTTGACATCTCAATTCAATGAGGAGTTTGAGAGGAAAGATCTTAGCCTTGCACAAAAGATCCTTGGAATGAGAAGAGTTCGAGAAAAGGGAGAAAAACGGGTTGAAAGTTTCTGAGTCTTCCTACATAGAAAAGGTGTTGTATAAGTTTCCTATGGAAGATGGTAAACCAGTGAAGGTTCTCCTTGCTGGTCATTTCAAGTTCTATGACAAACAATATCCTGGAATGGATAAGGAAAAGAAGAAAATAGAAATGGTCCCTTACTCTAGTGCGGAAGGATCAGTCATGGTCATGATGATCAGCACTAGACCCAACATTTCTCAGGCAATTTGTGTTCTCAGCAGATTTGTGAGTAATCCTGAAAAGGAGCTTTGGCTTGGGATGAAATGGGTACTGAGGTACTTGGAGGCTCAATGGCAGCCGATGGTAACACTCTTAACAACCAGGGCAGAATGCATAGCGGCTACGGAAACCATAAAGGAGGCTATGTGGTGCAAAGGGTTATTGGACGAGTGGAAGGTCCTAAAAGAGCAGGTGGTGGTGTCTTTGGATAGCTAAAGTGTGTGGCACTTATGTAGGAGCCTAGTGTTCCATGAGAGGACTAAGCATGTGGATGTTTGGTATCATTTTATTTAGGAAAATGTTACAGAATGATGCATCCATGTGGGCAAAGTCGCAACGGAAAGGAGTCCTTTATATTTAGGTACTAAAGGTCTATCTTTAAGTAAGTTCAATTATTGCCTTGGACTTCTTTGGATTGGAGTCAGATGAATGGTGACTCAAGATGAGTTTGGATACTGAGCTCTCTGCATAATGGGTTCAGGTTTAAACGCTTAGACAAATGTAGAGATTGTTGGTGTTTGTTTAAGGTTTAAATAAGGAAAGATTAGCATCAAGTGCACACCAGTGTGCACCGCGGCCCAGCTCATTCCAAGGTGCGGCGCCCAACAAAAGAGGAGTCCTGGAGGAGGTATGCACCGTGGCTCAGCCTCCCCCATGTCGCGACGCCCAGAAAGGATAAAGAGGGTGCCCTGGTCCGCGCTGCAGCCTAGCTTGATCCAAGCCTCAACACGAAGCACCAAGCCTCAGCACGAGGCACACCTGATACTTTTGTTTCAGCATTTTAAATGATGCGTGAGACATGTTCAAAATGCATAGGATCACTAAGGAATGATGAAGGGCTATAGATGATTAGTCTTCTAGATCTAAGGGTGGATATTGACCCTCAAGATTGGTCAAGAAGTTTGTGCACTATATAAAAGGTCACTTAGCTTCAATCTCAACACAACAATGTGATAGAAACACAAGTGTGTGTGTGACAGAACATGTGAATGAGAGAATTGTGTGAGAGTGCAAAGACACAGACATACAAGAGGGACTCATTAGAGAGGTTGGTTGTAAAGAGAGAGATTAGTATAGAAAGGGGATTCAAGGGACTTCTAAGTGGAATTTCCAAGGGGGAAAGTTCCAGGGTAACTCAAGACCTTATCACTTTCTTGTTCTCTTCTTTGTTCCTTCAAGAACTTGTGGTTTCTTGGAGAGGTGTTGCTGGATTATAAGAACTCATTGATTTAGTGCAAAGAGTTCGGAGGAACTCACGGGGATGTAGGCTATTGTCGAACCTCGATAACAATTGTTGTGTCTTTCTTTCTTGCTTCGTGTGCTATTTCTTTTCTTTACAAGTCATTCTAGACTTGGGTGTTTGGAAGACCATCACTTGGGCATCATTGAGGTGGTTTCCTAACAGATATCATATTTTCTATGTAATAGGTCTGAGAAATCTTCAACCTATTTCTCTCCCTTTCCCGAATTATACTCATCCCAAGGATCTTTTGTGCATGACTAAGATCCTTTATCTCAAACTTTGAACTGAGTTGAGACTTCAACTTATCTATCCTCTCCTTGTTGTTACCAACCAACAACATATAATCAACATAGATGAGGATAATCACCATTACCTCCACCTTGTGAACCGGTGAGAAAATTTCTATGAAATCTATGTCTTCTCTTTGTGTGAATTCTTTCTCCACCAGCCTAGCCTTATTCCGGACTTCATCCACTGGAGTGTTCCCTTCTTTGATCTTGTAAATCCACTTACAATCCATAACTCTATGTTTTTCTAGTTTGGGCACCAATTCCCAAGAGTTGTTCTTCCTCAAAGAATGCATTTCTTCCTCCATAGCTAGCTTCCATCTTGATGAATCCTTACATCCTATGGCATCAATGTAAGTTTCTGGTTCACTTATCCCTCTTTCTGAATAAGGAGCAGTCGTATTAGAATCTGCAAAACTATATCTCAAAGGTGGTCTGATCAGCCTCCTTTCCCGGTCCCTTGTGAGTTGATAATCATTCTGATTCCCTGCATCATCTTCTTCTAGTTCAGCCTCCTCTTGAGTGTCTTGAGCTTGGCCTTCATCAATGGGCCAATTTCTATTTAGTAGGACAAAGATTTCTACAATTGCTAGAAAGTTGAAGTTGCATAACATGTGTCTCTTATTTTTCAAAAGAGGCCATTTAACAAACCATACACCAATCGATCTTTTTTTATTTATTTAGGTAAATATCAATTTTGGTCTCTAAGATTTGGATTAAATAATAATTGGATTTATGTAGTTTTCTCTGCATTTCATAACATTCTATTTTTTTTCACCTTCATGAAAGGCAGAGAAAATGCTAGCAATGCAATTTAATACACACACATGTATGCTCATAAGATTAAAAGTATTGTTATTATTTTTATTTTGTGTAATGCAATTATACCATTTAATCTAATAGAAGAGCAAATCAACACACGTGTATTAAAATGATAGTTTCGTTTAATCAGATAGAAGAGCAGATCAACATGCGTGAGATGCTAGTATTTCGTTTAATCCGATAGAAAAGCAAATCCACATGCGCATTAGCACGTGTTGAGATGCTATATATCGTATAGAATAGCAGATCAACATGTGTGTTAGCGCGTGTTGAGATGCTAGTAATTCATTTAATTAGATAGAATAGCAAATCAACAAGTGTGTTAGCGCATGTTGAGATGCCAATATCATCTAATTGGAAACATACTTTTAATATATAATAGAGAGCAATTATCTGACTGAGTACATAAATAGGTATATGAAAGTTCAAGCTTGATTAATGCACATTTTTATGCCAAAAATAATCATACACGCGCAAATTATATACCTAACTAATCTTGTTCAGTCACTTTGTTGATGTCGAAAATCTATCTATAAATGGAACATGAACTTGCGCACATGAAAGTAATAAACTCTAAAAAGAAGTCCCCTCGGAGTCGAGAGGCTCTACAATGCTAAAGTTAGATACATTTTAAATTAAATTTTTTTTTAACAAAAGCAAGAATTGAGAAGATCGAAGCACACTGATTTTGAATGAAGGAACAACTCTATTGCAACGCAATTTTGCCCAATCATATTGTCGACTTATACTCAAAGTTGAAATTATGTGAACCTACAGACATGAAAGAAATAAACCATAATGAGAAGTCCCCTCATAGATGAGGGGACTCTCCGATGCTAAAATCAGAACGTTTTGACCCCAAATCTAAAAAAAATTGAGAGAATGATTTTGAATGAAAAAATAACTCTATAAGCAAGCAAACTTGTCCGATCACTTTGTTGATGCAAAAATCTGTATGAAAGATTGCATATGAACCTGCACACATGAGAGCAAGAAACTCTAATGCAAAATCCCATCGAAACCGAGGAGACTCTCCGATGCTAAAGTTAGTGTTTTATTTAAAATAAAAAAATATAAGTAACAAAAAATTGCTTGGAATGACATGAATGAAAATATGGTGTAAGCGAAATTAAATAAGGTTCGAAATCAAAATTAATTTAATTTAAATAGTCCTTAAAGATGAAAACTTATATATAATGCTCTAATAAATCCAACAATTCCCAATGCATCAGTTAAGCAGAACATCTTTGTACACGACATTACGCGTATGAATATCACCTGCCCTTTCAGTTGGACTCATTTTTATCAAAACTCACGTTGTCATCTCAAAAACCCCCCTCGATAATGCAACATATATTTGCCCATGACTGAAGACATGCTCTAGCAACTAAATTCTACATTAGGAATTGTTTGACCTTGAAACTTGTTTATGGTAAGTGCAAAACTCAGTCTTACGGGAAACTACATTCTCGTCATTTGGAAGGGGAGATATGCACTTTCTGGAGGCTGCATAGGTATTCTAGGCAAGAAAAATCGGGTTCCCACAGATTGTCCAGTTAAAATCTGAGCATCAATTACATTATCCAAAAAATCACGACACAACAATCTTATACCATTGCATAATCCTTCTTTTGGGCCTAGATTTCTTAATAACATTACAGGTGCTCATTTCTTTAATCTCAATATATGGGGTGACATACCTGATGGGGATATTGAGTTTAGAAATTCTTATTGATACAAATTATTGGGGTCATCGGCCACATGATCAAAAGAATAGAACGTATGTTTTGCACTTGGAAACATGTTTATTATTATCTTGTCATTCAGCTTATCAACTTCATCATTTCTAAGTGTAAGCAAAGCTCTCTTTACCATATAAGACGAATTATTTCCATGACTTCCCAAGTTTGGAAACACTTCATCAATTAAATTATTTATGAAATTATCTCTTTCCCACAGTATTGCCATTTATGTAGGAATTCTTATCATATCATCAGTTACGACATCTTCACTGCCATCACCTACCTTCAATAAGAATCGAGAGAAGTCACTGTCATATCTCGATCCATATTTTGCTTAAGTTGGAGGACACGAACATATTTCCATATTAGTGAATTGACTAAAGACACATTGATCAATTCTGCTTTGGTTCCATTTGGAATAACTGGAAGTACTTGTCGAAAATCGACACCCATAACAATTACTTTCCCACCAAATGGTAAAGCAATGTCTGTGATGTCTCTCAAAGTATGATCAACAAATTCAATAGCATTTCGATGTGCCATAGGTGATTCATCCCAAAAAATGATAAATGATCGTCTTATCACATCTGCTTGATTAGATTGCTTCTCAATTAAGCATATGGACGATGCATCTCAGTTGAGGGGAATCTTGAATATCGAATGAGTTGTCCTAGCCCCTGGAAGTATTATTGCAAATATGCCTGATGCTACTGTTTCCAGAGCGATTTTTCCTTCACTACACAAGGTAGCCAATATTGTTCGGCACAAAAAAGTCTTACCAATATCTCCAGGACCATCCACAAAGAATGTTGCACTTTCTTTACGGCGAATAACTTCTATGATTAAATTGTATGCTGTTCTTTGGTCATCATTCAAATTATCTTGTGCACATAAATCTTCAAGAGGAATAGGAAGAGAAAATTCATCTTGAATGGCCCTTGATATTCCTGTACTATCATTATTTCCCTATGATAATGCCGTTAAATCAAAATCAAAAACTCATTTGCCATACAGCATTAACAGTGAATTCAAATCGCATAATAGTTTGTTCGTCAAGAATGCATTGCTTGAAGTTGTTAGTCTAGCATAATCTTCCATCATATAACCATGAAATTCATCCCAAAAACTACGTACCCCTATTGGTGTACAAAAGACTAATATTGTGGCAAAAAGTTTTCTCAAGGAAGATGGCATACTAAAAGTTCTTGCCTAAAATAAAAAATTATGTATAGTGGCATCATTTTCTAATAATTCGTGCTGTTATGCACTTTGCTGAAAAGTTGGATAAAAAACTGTAGGTCCAAAATATACTATGGCAATACCCAAGAGGGGGGTGAATTGGGTATTAAAAAATTAAATACTTTTTGCAATCTCAAATAACAAAATATATGCGGAATTAAATCTTTCTAAATTACTAGCACAAAGATGAGAGAGTTTATTGCTTAATATAGAAATGATAATTGAATTATAAAATAATTAAGCAATCAATCTCATTTACTTGAATAATAAATAATTATAAGCAAGTAATTATGAAAGTAATTAAGGAGATAGAGTTAGAGAGATGCAAACTCGATTTATAGTGGTTCGGCAATATCGGAATCCTTCCAACCCTACGTCCACTCTCTTCAAGGATCCTCCTTGAAGTCTTTCACTAAACCAAGCAACTTACGGGTGTTGCTCAAACCGTAACACAAGCAACTTACAGGTGTTGCTTAAACCGTATAATCCCCTTCCTTTCGGAAGTAATCGCCTTCCTTTCGGAAGTAATCCCCTTCCTCTCGGAAGTAATCCCTTTACAATAAAAGCTGTAAAGTAAATGGTAGAGAGACAGCAAATGAAAGCTTATACAACTTAATAATGTCTCTCTTTCAAAGAAAAGCTTGAAGAATAGCTCAACATGAGTATTTCAAAGCTTTTTTGAGTTTCAAAGAATGAATGACTTGATTGTGTGTGTTCTTCTCTTTTTGAATGTCTTCTCCTCCATGTTGAATGCTGAATTGAGTGGGTTTATATAGCCATCAATTAATATGGCCGTTAGACTTCAATTTGAATTGATTGTGCCTTTAAAATCTCAGATTTCGAGTCCCAACGGTCATATTTTTGAACTACCAGTCGACTGGGTCGTGATACCAGTCGACTGGGTCCTCTTAAAAATTCACATTTTTGCTGCTATAGTGTTACCAGTCGACTGGTAAGTCATACCAGTCGATTGGAAACCTTCTGCCACTTTTATCAGTCAACTGCACTATTCACCCAGTCGACTGGGTCACTGTTGGAGCGCTGCTACAGTGATTTCTGGATGAACAGTGTTTTCAGTATAATTTTCTTCATATCTCTTTATTCTTTTTGGATTTTTGAGTTCCAAAAAATCTCCTAATTCAATCAAACTTTCTTGCACATTAAACACACGAGTTAAACACTT
Source organism: Bretschneidera sinensis (assembly GCA_023935145.1). Classification (NCBI taxonomy): domain Eukaryota; kingdom Viridiplantae; phylum Streptophyta; class Magnoliopsida; order Brassicales; family Akaniaceae; genus Bretschneidera; species Bretschneidera sinensis. The sequence goes on along the minus strand of CM043697.1, from coordinate 107,136,360 downwards.
CAAAAGTGTTTTGTTATCATCAAAATTAATCTAATCAATTTCTTGATTGAGACATTTTTGATGATGACAAAACATATTACAAATTCAAGCATAATGTGTGTGCTAGATATATGAAGAATGATATATTACAAATGCTCAAGTAATTTTCTATGTCAACATAAATTCTTCTTAAATTCAATTAGAGAATGTTAAGAATTGAGCCCAAAGAATTTATTTGCATTTAATAAAATCACTTGGAGATTTTATATCTTCAATTAATTAAGACTATATAATAAAATGCAATGCAAATATAATTAGCTCCTAACAATTGAAATGACATCAACATTGATTCACCAATTTCTACAATCTTGGTCTCTTTTGATGTATAAGCACTATTAACAATCTGTATTACTTAAGTAATATTCATTAGTGCTTAATTAAGATTTTTGTTACTATCAAAATCATTCAGGGTCAACAATCTCCCCCTTTTTGATGGTGACAAAAATCTTAAGAATAAGGTCTAACAAAATCTCTAATATTCTTATTTTTCTCCCCCTTTTTGTCATAATAAAAAAGGGTGTATTTCAAAGAAGAGCTCCCCCTCAAAATATGCTATTGAAAATATTTTGATGAAACATTTTGAGAAAAGAATCATTTTACAAGATATCAAGAAATATAAAGCTTTTGAAAAAATTCTTTTAGAACATAGAGATAAAATTCTCAAGATATAATAACCAAATTTAAAACAAATCCAAAAGAGTTTATCAAATATTTAAAACTCATTTGAGTAAAACGATTTTACCAAATGTTTTCTCTTTTATCAATAAATCAGATTTTCTCCCCCTTTCAAAAAGTCTAAAGTAATTATTTTTAACTCTTAAGAGAAATAAAATTGGATAAAACTTAACAAGTCTTATCGGTAGTTGATTGATTGAATAATCAAGACAAAGAACTACTCAAAAAGATGTTCAAATTGGAAATATCTATAAGTACTTGAAAAAAAATTATTTCTCCTGCATATATGCACCGAAATATAATTTTCAATTATCAATCAAATATCATTTTCAGGGCATGTTAGATTCAAAAATTAGATGATTATCAATTCAATGCAAAGATAATCACTAATTTCAAACTCAAGCATATATAATAGAAAGATTCATATTCAGCTCATGCTTGATAGATAAATAACTCAAAAGTAATTCTCAAATCTAAATTCAAGCTCATCACTTGATTTATCCAATACCAAATCAAAGAGAATTTATCAAAGAATAATTAATATTTGAGAATTAAATGGCTCCAAACAAGATCTGATCTTATAGATGACTGGAGAAGACTTACCAGTCGTCTGGAAGTTTTGACAGAGAGTTACCAGTCGATTGGATCAAAATTACCAGTCGACTGGAAAAACAGGCAGAGACTTACCAGACGACTGGAGCACATTTACCAGTCGACTGAATCCTGAGTAAAATTTCCAGTCCTGAATTTTTTAGCACGATTTTGTTTATCTATGACATTTTTGAGTGAAGGGAATAATTAAACATGGATTAATACTCTATCACTCAATGTCAAACATGTAAATGATGAAATGAGATGCAATCAAACATTCAGTTTATCAAAATCAAGCAATCCCATCAACATTCTAATCTTACAAAAACTAGCTTCACTTAAGGGTTTTGTAAGAATATCAGCTATTTGATCTTCTGAAGGTATAAATTCTAATCTTATATCACCTTTTTGAGCATGATCTCTTAGGAAATGATGTCTAATCTCTATATGCTTGGTTCTAGAGTGCTGAATAGGATTTTTGGTTAGGTTGATGGCACTAGTATTATCACAAAATATAGGAATATTTTTGAGACTCATGCCATAGTCTTCTAGTTGTTGTTTGATCCATAGTACTTGGGCACAACAACTGCCAGCTGCTACATATTCCGCCTCAGCGGTTGATAGTGCAACTGAATTCTGTTTCTTGGAGAACCAAGAAGTTAACATAGCACCTAAGAATTGGCATGTTCCACTTGTGCTTTTTCTATCTAACCTACATCCAGCAAAATCAGCATCCGAATATCCTACTAGCTCAAAAGATGATTCTCTAGAATACCATAATCCTATGGTCTGGGTCCCTTGTAGATATCTAAGGATTCTTTTTACTGCAACTACATGTTATTCCTTAGGATTAGATTGAAATCTAACACACATGCATACACTGAACATTATATCAGGTCTACTTGCAGTCAAGTACAGTAAAGCACCTATCATGCTTCTATAATATTTAGAATCTACAGTTTTACCTCCTTCATCAAGATCAAGTTTGGTGGTTGTGCTCATAGGCGTTCCAATTGGCTTTGAGCTTTCCATCTCGAACCTCTTTAGTAGATCTTTGATGTACTTTTGTTGATTGATGAAGATACCTCATTTTAGTTGCTTGATTAGCAGTCCAAGGAAGTAGGTAAGTTCTCCCATCATGCTCATTTCAAATTCACCTTGCATGCACTTTGCAAACTCTTGACACATAGATTCATTAGTAGCACCAAATATAATATCATCAACATATATTTGAACTATCAAAGTGTCATTTTTGTGAGTTTTTGTGAAGAGAGTTGTATCTATTCTATCTCTTACAAAATCATTATCAATCAAAAATTTACTTAGTCTTTCATACCATGCCCTTGGAGCTTGCTTCAACCCATATAGCGCTTTAGAAAGTTTATAGACATGATTTGGAAGACTTGGATTTTCAAATCCAAGAGGTTGTTCAACATAAACCTCTTCTTCTATAAAGCCATTTAAAAAGGCACTTTTCACATCCATTTGAAATAGCTTGAATTTATTAAAGCATGCAAAGGCTAATAACATTCGAATAGCTTCTAATCTAGCTACGGGAGCATAGGTTTCATCAAAATCTATTCCTTCCTCTTGGTTATATCCCTTAGCAACTAGTCTAGCCTTATTTCTAGTTACTATACCATTTTCATCCATTTTATTTCTATATACCCATTTAGTTCCAATAATTGAATGATCTTTAGGTCTTGGAACTAGTTCCCAAACATTGTTTCTCTCAAATTGATTTATCTCTTCCTGCATTGCAATTATCCAATCATTATCTTTTTCAGCTTCTATAAATGTCTTAGGTTCTACTTGAGACAAATAAGATACAAAATTGCAAATATTTCTAATGGAAGAGCAAGTTCTTACCCCTTGTGAAGGATCACCAATTACTTGATCAATTGGATGATGATTTACATACCTCTAATCCTTGGGTAGATTTTCCTCTTGTTGACTTGAGGATGGTTTGTCCAAATTTGGAGTTGCCATCCCTTCATTTGTTTGAGAAGAACTCACTTTTGGGTCAACAATGGGAGTAGGAGTTTCCATTCTTGGAATAAAATCTGTATCATCTTTAAAGGAAACTTCTCCACTACTCATTGGGTTAGATTCATCAATAGTTACATGCACAGATTCTTCTACTACTAGAGTTCTCTTATTAAAAACTCTATAAGCCTTACTAGTAGTTGAATATCCTAAAAATATCCCTTCATCGGTCTTGGAATCAAATTTACCCAAGTTAGTTTTATTGTTATTTAAGATGAAGCACTTACTACCAAAGGCACGAAAATATGAAATATTGGGCTTTCTCCCTTTCCATAGTTCATATGGTGTTTTATCAAGCAAGGGCCTTATCAAAATTCTATTTGAAATATAGCAAGAAGTATTCACGGCTTCAGCCCAAAAATATTTTGGTAAATTATTTTCACAAAGCATTGTTCTTGAAAATTCTTCTAGAACTCTATTTTTCCTCTCAACAACTCCATTTTGTTGAGGAGTTCTAGGAGTTGAAAAGTTGTGATTAATTCCATTTTCATCACAAAATTTTGAAAAGCTTTGATTTTCAAATTTTTTGCCATGATCACTTCTTATGCTTGAAATACAAATTCCTTTTTCATTTTGTACCTTTTTGCAAAACTTTTCAAATCCTTTGAAAGCTTCATCCTTATAAGCAATAAAAATAACAAAGGTATATCTTGAATAGTCATCAACAATAACAAGAGCATATTGATGGCCACCTAGACTAATGGTACTAATTGGACCAAATAAGTCCATATGCAAAAGTTTCAAAGGTCTAGTAGTTGAGACTACATTTTTTGCTTTAAAAGATATCCTAGATTGTTTTCCCATTTGACAAGCATTGCAAATTTTGTCTTTCTCAAAATTGATTTTAGGAAGTCCAATAACTAAATCTTTTCTTGAAACAATTTTTAGCAAATTTATGTTTACATGACCAAGCCTTCTATGCCATAGCCATTGATTTTCACTAAAAGCAGGAAAACATTTTTCATTATCGGAACGCAAAGATTTCAAATCAACTATATAGACATTTTCATATCTATGGCCAATGAATTTGATCTTGTTGCTCTTGATGTCTATAACTAGACAATGAGAGGTCTCAAATGTGACTTTATATCCTTTGTCACATAATTGACTAATGCTAAGTAAATTTGGCTTAAGGCCTTGTACTAGCAATACATTATCTAAGGTTGAGAAATCATTACCGACTTTTTCATGCCCGATGATCTTTATTTTAGTATTGTCTCCAATGGTCACAAGTACACCATCTCTTAGAGTTAGCTCCTTGAATATGCTTTTATCACCGGTCATATGCTTCGAGCAACCGCTATCAAGGTACCAACAGTTACCTTTCTCCTTGGTGTGAAGACAAATCTACATCACACAAGGATATACGATAGCACTTTTAGGTACCCAAAATTTCTTGGGTCCTTTGGGGTTAGTCCTGGAAAATACAGTTCTTTTTGGGACCCATACTTTCTTGATAACATATGGAGTTCTATAGACATGATGATGCACAATCCTAGGATAATAGTTACTGAAATTTCTAGGATTTCTTAGTTGTGCATGTCTATAATTCTTAGGATAGAAGTTCCTAGGATCCATGTTTCTATTATGAGGAATATGAATATGCATGTCATTTCTAAAAAATGTATGATGATGATTTCTAGGATACATGCTTGTATTATTATGAATATGATTATCATTTCTAGGATAACCATGATAGTAATTCCTAGGATGAGCATGTGCAGTGTGCAAATTCTGATGATACAATTTGTTCCTAGAATGCACATAATGATTATTCCTAGAATGTACATGATGATTTTTCCTATAATATGTGTGAGCATACATATAAGCATGAGTATTTCTAGGATATGCATTAGAGTTTCTAGACTTCCTAGCATTTACAGAGGGAGTGCTTTTAACCTTGCTAGAGGTCTTTGAAGTAGAGGTTTCATTTACACATGATACTTTCATGAATAAGCTCTCTTTTGATTTTTGCTTGCCTAATGGAGAATAACCTAACCCGGATTTTCCTCCATTTAATCTTTGGCAAGATAGCACTTCATCTAGCTTTTCTTTTCCAAGCATAAATCTAGATATAGTATCATTTAGTTCTATTATCTTCTTCTTTAAGTTTTCATTTTCATCTTTAAGAAGATCTTGAGAAGAATCATAAAGTAATAAAGATAGTTTATCTTTTTCTTCTCTTAAACCTACCATTTCTTTAGAAAAAGATGACACCTCTTTTTTAAGAATGGTGTTCCAGAATCGAATTTCTTCAATTCTTCATACATTTCATTTATGACTTCTATCAATTCTTCACTACTACTAACAATGTTATTTTTTGAAGAGGAAGAAGTTGATACCTCATTTTCGTTGTCGATTGCCATAAGACATAGGTTGGAAATTTCCTCGCATTCGATCTCTTTATTCGAGGAGTCTTCTTCTTCTTCATCACCATCACGATTAAGATCTTCAATTTCTATAAAAGGTAAGGATGTGGTGGAACCATCAATTTTGTAATCCAAGTAGCTTTCATGCTTCTTGAGGGATTCCACAAGCTCTTCTAAACTTTCACTTGTAGAATGCTTTGTCAAAATAATTTTCCATTGATTTGACAAAGACCTAAGAAATATTCTCAAAAGTTCAAGGTTAGAATAAATTTTACCCATGAAAGATAAAGTTTTAACAAGTATGCTAAAACGAGTTTGCGAATCAAAAATTGATTCAATTTCATTCATTTTAAAATGCTCTATGTCATGAACAAAGTTTTTCAATTTGAAATTCTTTTCTTGCTCATTTCCTCCATGTATGACCTCCAACAAATCCCAAATTTCTTTTGCGGTCTTACATGCGGAAATTTGATCAACTTCATTTTGATCAAGAGAACTATAAAACATGTTCATAACTTTAGCATTTAGTTGAATGAATTTACAATCATTTACATCAAAATCATTTTCATTTTCAAGAATGAAATACCAAGCATAATAATCATGAGCTTGAATAAAAATCTTCATTTGAGCTTTCCAATGGGTGAAATTTGTTCCATGGAGAAGAGTAGGACTAGAAGGATCTCTTCCTTCTAAAAATATAGTTGCCATAAGATCAACTCAAGGATATTAAGCCTAAAATTGAGAACGAGGCTCTGATACCAATTGTAGGTCCAAAATATACTATGGCAATACCCAAGAGGGGGGTGAATTGGGTATTAAAAAATTAAATACTTTTTGCAATCTCAAATAACAAAATATATGCGGAATTAAATCTTTCTAAATTACTAGCACAAAGATGAGAGAGTTTATTGCTTAATATAGAAATGATAATTGAATTATAAAATAATTAAGCAATCAATCTCATTTACTTGAATAATAAATAATTATAAGCAAGTAATTATGAAAGTAATTAAGGAGATAGAGTTAGAGAGATGCAAACTCGATTTATAGTGGTTCGGCAATATCGGAATCCTTCCAACCCTACGTCCACTCTCTTCAAGGATCCTCTTTGAAGTCTTTCACTAAACCAAGCAACTTACGGGTGTTTCTCAAACCGTAACACAAGCAACTTACGGGTGTTGCTTAAACCGTATAATCCCCTTCCTTTCGGAAGTAATCCCCTTCCTCTCGGAAGTAATCCCTTTACAATAAAAGCTGTAAAGTAAATGGTAGAGAGACAGCAAATGAAAGCTTATACAACTTAATAATGTCTCTCTTTCAAAGAAAAGCTTGAAGAATAGCTCAACATGAGTATTTCAAAGCTTTTTTGAGTTTCAAAGAATGAATGACTTGATTGTGTGTGTTCTTCTCTTTTTGAATGTCTTCTCCTCCATGTTGAATGCTGAATTGAGTGGGTTTATATAGCCATCAATTAATATGGCCGTTAGACTTCAATTTGAATTGATTGTGCCTTTAAAATCTCAGATTTCGAGTCCCAACGGTCATATTTTTGAACTACCAGTCGACTGGGTCCTCTTAAAAATTCACATTTTTGCTGCTATAGTGTTACCAGTCGACTGGTAAGTCATACCAGTCGACTGGGAACCTTCTGCCACTTTTACCAGTCGACTGCACTATTCACCCAGTCGACTGGGTCACTGTTGGAGCGCTGCTACAGTGATTTCTGGATGAACAGTGTTTTCAGCATAATTTTCTTCATATCTCTTTATTCTTTTTGGATTTTTGAGTTCCAAAAAATCTCCTAATTCAATCAAACTTTCTTGCACATTAAACACACGAGTTAAACACTTCAAAAGTGTTTTGTTATCATCAAAATTAATCTAATCAATTTCTTGATTGAGGCATTTTTGATGATGACAAAACATATTACAAATTCAAGCATAATGTGTGTGCTAGATATATGAAGAATGATATATTACAAATGCTCAAGTAATTTTCTATGTCAACATAAATTCTTCTTAAATTCAATTAGAGAATGTTAAGAATTGAGCCCAAAGAATTTATTTGCATTTAATAAAATCACTTGGAGATTTTATATCTTCAATTAATTAAGACTATATAATAAAATGCAATGCAAATATAATTAGCTCCTAACAATTGAAATGACATCAACATTGATTCACCAATTTCTACAATCTTGGTCTCCTTTGATGTATAAGCACTATTAACAATCTGTATTACTTAAGTAATATTCATTAGTGCTTAATTAAGATTTTTGTTACTATCAAAATCATTCAGGGTCAACAAAAACATTATTGATGGTCATAAGGTCTTCAAATGATTGAGGTCCACAAACATTATTAAGCAAGACACAAAAATTAAAATTTTCAGCATCATTCGGTAGAATGGTATTGTAGACTGAGGTTTTAACCCAAGAGGGTGGGTGAATTGGGTTTTTAAAAACTTTCGCTAATTAATCGCTAGTTTATAAAAACGGATAAGTCCACAAGCATGTAAACAAGTAATGTGCTGTAAACAAAAGAGTTTAAGGAATAGAAGATGCAAACTTAGTTTATAGTGGTTCGGCAATATCGGATTCGTTACGACCCTACGTCCACTCTTTTCAAGTAACCTCCTTGAAGTAATCCACTAAAACTCTTAGTCGTGTAACTTCATGGGTATTGCACAAACCTTACAAATAGTCCTTTCCACTTGAAAGCTTATCCCTTCCTCTCGGAAGCTAATCTCTTCCTTTCGGAAGCTAATCCCTTTACAAAAAATATGAGTTGCTGTAAAGTAAATGGTTTAGAGATAGCAATGAATACTTTTACAACTAAATCAATATCTCTCTTTCAAAGTAAAGCTTGAAGAATGGCTCAACAATAAATATTCCAAAGTTTTTGTGTATTAATGAGCAAAAGCTGAATTGAATATGTAATCTCTTGTTCTTAAATGCTCATATGAATGGGTTTATATAGCTTTGAATCAATATAACCGTTTGACACTGACTTGGTACATTAAATGCTCAGGTCTGGCGCCATAACGATTATATTTTTCGAATTACCAGTTAACTAGGTCTTATTACCAGTTGACTGGGTCAAGTGAAAAGTCTTACTCTTAAAGCTTTGAAGAGTACTAGTCGACTGGGTCAGGAGTACCAGTCGACTGGTATGGATCACCCAGTCGATTGGGTTGCCCTTCAACCCAGTTTATCATGTTTTGAAATGTTTTTAACTTAAAAACGTTTTGAATGAATAGTTTTTTTAAAATGCTTTATCAAGCCATAAGACAAGCTAGTCACTTGAACAGAAAAGATTTACAACTTGTTTCAATACCTTATGCCTATACTAGATCTTCTGTTTCGACTTGGTGTTTGATACGGGTTGAGTTCTTGTATCTTGATTCTTGGTTGTATGCTTTTATCGTTTAATACACTTAGATAGCACTGTTAGTACAATTAGAGTTGTGTTTTGTCATCATTAAAATTTAGATGAGGGTTAACAATCTCCCCCTTTTTGATAATGAAAAAACTAATGAGAGAAAACAGTTTTAAAAACTAAGTGTTAGATTTTTAAAAAAAATTGGGCATAGTTTCCTCTGTTTTATGAATAAAACCAACCTATAAAAAGTTCAAACCAGTTTCTATGCAATCCAACCAAGCAACTCAATATATAGTATCATACAACAAGTTCTTTGGAGCAATTCTCCCCCTAAATCTATGCACTATTTTGAGTTTACAGTTAGTTTTCTCATTTTTCTCATATTCTGTCCCGTTTTGACAAAAACAGAAAAGAGGGTAGTAAACCAAAAAATAAGCCATATAGATTTAACAAATATTAAGATCATGCATAAAAAAACTTATATACGAAAATTTGGCATCATTCAGAGTTAGAAAGACTTCCCAGAAAGAACTGAAAGTTCCCAATTATGCAGAAGTAATTTAAAGCATATATTTGAGCACAAAAAGATTTAAAGCAAGTAAACATATTGCGTAAATGTAAAGCAAGTATATGAACCAAGTGTAATCATAAAACATAATCATATAAATCATGAATCCATACATTACGGGCTTCTGAGAGCCGAAAATAACAAAATGTATGATAAGGTGATAGATGTTCGTGCCAAGAACAACTAAAAAGCTATAGATATATAAACTAAAGAAGAATACAAAAAAAAAACAACTCAAGGTGCAAGAGAGTCAGAGCTGTCATGAATAAGATCCCAAAGCTCAGCTAGAGAACCCTCTGTATGCTCACGGTATAGCTCGAAGTCATCCCGAAGAAAGTGGAGGTCATAATGCATAGCGTCGACCGAAGATCTCAAGCTTTGGAATTCAGATTGTATAGTTAGCTGAACGCTTGTGATAGCCTGAAGAAGATCGTCATACCTAGCTGGACTAGCACTCGAGTCATCCATAGGTGGTACTCGGTCATCCGCGTCCATAGCAATGGCTGCAACATCTGGACCCTCATCCTTATCATCACTGCTATCGTCCTCGTCTATCCGAATGTTCTTCCCAGCCTTTGAATAAATCATGTCATCTCAGACTGTGCATCCCATATTCTTCAGCGACGAGACGTTGATAATGTCCTTGAGGCCGATGTCCTGAGCCTCGGAGGCGGGAAGAGGAACCCGAAAGTACGGGAGGATGAGTGTGATGAGCATCACATAGGGAAGGCATCCAGAGTCACTTGCTTTATCGTTTATCATTCTAGAGAGCAACAGGGGGTAGATATTGAAGTGGTGCCTAGTTTTAAGGCACCAAATCAATACCACATCTATCTTAGATAGATATCTCTGACTCCCGAGTCTAGGATGGATGGTCTAACTCACAATGAGGTTGAACAATTTTGAGTCGAGGGGTATGTCATTACATGTGTGAAATGTAGTGGGTCAAAAAATATAGTTAGGGTCTCCCCTAACTATCCGACATGCCTCCTCATAATCGAAATTGTTTGGCCATCCGTCCAGACTCCATTGGATCCCTCCCACAGGGATCCTCAAGATACTCATCAAAAGGCTAGTGTTGACCTTGAACTCCATACCCATTACACTGATTCTGAACTGTAGAGCCAATGGACTGGGTTTCATCAAGTTCGCATAGAACTAGTGAATCAGTCTGGCATAAAATTTTCGGTGAATCTTGACCAGTTGGGTCAAGTTTATGGCATTGAAAGCAGGTAAAACATCGAAATTACCGTGACAAATAGATTCGAAGTCTATGAATCTACCCGTCATGATTTTTTTGTGACGAATAATGGATGTATACATCTCTTTTGCTGCCGGGCTTGAGAACAGGGAGTCGTCAAGCTCTGTTATTGCCTTCTAGCTTGAGGAGCTCGCTAAGCCCTTTCTTTTTGCGTCCGGAGCAGTAGACTTGGTGGACCTTAGCCTAGTAGGCACATGAGATCCCCCAACTATGGTCTTAATGCGGATTCTTTCGGATATTTTGGAGTAAAAGTGTTTTTAGGGAGAAATAGAGATTTTGGTGCAAATTTGAGATTTCAACCGTAGAAAGTTGAAATAAATGATATGGATGTGTAGAGCAGAGTGTGTATGAAGTGTTTTGAGGATATTTTGGTTAAAAAGATGAGATTTTTTTAGAGAAAGAAAGCTTAGAGTTTCAAAAATGGCGTGAAAAATTGAAAAAATTGAAGAGACTATTTATAGAATCGCGATACCAGTCGACTAGGTCGGGATACCAGTCGATTGGGTAAATTGGAAAAGGAATACCAGTCGACTAGGTTGTTCATATCAGTTGACTGGGTAGTTAACTGAATTTCAAAAAATGGCTCCAAACAAGGTCTTGGTTTACTAGTCGACTGGTATAGACTTACCAGTCCACTGGGGAATTAGGCAGTGACTTATCAGTTGACTGGACCCAAAAAAAACTTTTAGTCTTGAGTCTTGGCATGACATTTGTTTATCTATACCATCTCTAGTGAGGGAGATATTAAACAATGTTTTAATACTCTTTCACTAGATGTCAAGTATGCAAAATGATGAATAATGATGCAATCAGACATACAGTTTATCATAATCTAATAATCTCATTGACAACCTAATTTTACAGAAACTAACTTCGCTTAAAGGTTTAGTAAGAATGTCAGCTATTTGATCTTCTGACGGTATGAATTCTAGTCTTATATCACATTTTTGAGCATGGTCTCTTAAGAAGTGATGTCTAATTTCTATGTGTTTGGTTCTAAAGTGTTGAATAGGGTTTTTGTTAAGTTGATAGCACTTGTATTATAACAATGTATTGGGATACTTTTAAAGTTCATGCCATAGTCTTCTAGTTTTATTTCATCCACAATACTTAGGCACAACAACTTCCAGTTGCTACATATTCCGCCTAAGTGGTTGATAGTGCAATGGAGTTTTGTTTTTTGGAAAACCAAGATGTTAACATTGCACCTAAGAATTGACATGTTTTACTTGTGCTTTTCCTATCTAACGTACATCCCGCAAAGTCAGCATCTGAATATCCAACAAGCTCAAAAGATGAATCTCTATAGTACCATAATCCTAGGGTTTGAGTTCCTTATAGATATTTAAGGATCATTTTTACTGCAACTACATGTGATTCCTTAGGATTAGCCTGAAATCTAGCACACATGCATACACTGAACATAACATCAGGTCTGCTTGCAGTCAAATAAAGTAAAGCTTCTATCATGCTTCTATAATATTTAGTATCTACACATTTACCCCATTCATCAAGATCAAGTTTTGTAGAGGTGCTCATGGGTGTACCAAGTGGCTTTGAGCTTTCCATCTCGAACCTCTTTAATAGGTCCTTAGTGTACTTTGATTGATTGATGAAGATGCCTCATTTCAATTGTTTGATTTGAAGTCCAAGAAAGTAGGTAAGTTCTCCCATCATGCTCATTTCAAATTCACCTTGCATGCACTTGGCAAACTCTTGACACATAGATTCATTAGTAGCACCAAATATAATATCATCAACATATATTTGGACTAGTAGAGTGTCATTTTTGTGAGTTTTTGTGAAGAAGGTTGTGTCTATCTTACCTCTTACAAAGTTATTGTTAATAAAAAATTTACTTAATCTTTCATACCATGCTCTTGGAGCTTACTTCAACCCATATAGAGCTTTAGAAAGCTTATAGACATGATTTGTAATACTAGGATTCTCAAATCCAAGAGGTTGCTCAGCATATGCCTCCTCTTATATAAAGCCATTTAAAAAGGCACTTTTTACATCCATTTGAAATAACTTAAATTTGTTAAAGCATGCAAAGGCTAATAACATTCGAATAGCTTCTAATCTTGCTACGGGAGCATAGATCTCATCAAAGTCTATTCCTTATTCTTGTTATATCCCTTAGCAACTAGTCTAGCCTTGTTCCTAGTTACTATTCTATTTTCATCCATCTTATTTTTAAATACCCATTTAGTTCCTATTATTGTATTATTTTTAGGTCTAGGAACTAGATTCCATACATTGTTTCTTTCAAATTGATTTATCTTTTCTTGCATGGAAATTATCCAATCATTATCTTTTTCGGCTTCTACAAATGTTTTAGGTTCTATTTGAGACAAATAAGCTACATAATTGCAAATATTTCTAATAGAGGAACGAGTTCTTACCCCCAATTACTTAATCGATTGGATGATAATTTACGTACCTCTAATCTTTGGGAAGACTATCATCTTGTTGGCTTGTAGATGGTTGATCCAATTTGAGAGTTTCCATTTCTTCATTCGTTTGAGGTGGGCTCTCCTTTGGGTCAACAATGGGAGTAGGTGTCTCCGTTCTTGGAATAAAATATGTATCATCATTGAAAGAAACTTCTCTACTACTAATTGGGTTAGACTCATCAAGGGTTACATATACGAATTCTTCTACTATTAAAGTTTTCTTATTGAAGACTCTATAAGCTTTACTAGAGGTTGAATATCTTAAGACTATCCCTTCATCAGTCTTTGAGTCAAATTTACCCAAGTTAGTTTTATTATTATTTAGGATAAACCATTTACAACCAAAGGTACGAAAATAGGAGATATTAGGCTTTCTACCTTTCCATAATTCGTACAGAGTTTCGTCAAGCATAAGCCTAATTAAAATTCTATTCAAGATATAGCAAGAAATGTTTATAGCTTCTGCCCAAAAGTATTTTGGTAGGCTATTTTCACAAAGCATTGTTCTTGCAAATTCTTCTAGAACTCTATTTTTCCTCTCAACAACTCCATTCTAGGAGTTGAAAAGTTGTGATCAATTCCATTTTCATCGCAAAATTTTGAAAAGATTTGGTTTTCAAATTCTTTTCCATGATCACTTCTAATGCTTGAAATACAAATTCCGTTTTCATTTTGAACCTTTTGCAAAAGTTTTCAAATCCTTTAAAAGCTTCATCTTTGTAAGCATTAAAGATAACAAAGGTATATTTTGAATAGTCATCAACAATAACAAGAGCATATTGATGGCCACCAAGACTAATGATACTTATTGGACCAAATAAGTCTATATGCAAAAGTTCCAATGGTTTAGTAGTTAAGACTACATTTTTTGATTTAAAAGAAATTCTAGTTTGTTTTCCCATTTGACAAACATCACATACTTTATCTTTTTCAAATTTGATTTTGGATAGTCCAATGACTAAATATTTTCTAGAAATGATTTTAAGCAAATCCATGTTCACATGACCAAGTCTTCTATGCCATAGTCATGGGTTTTCACTAAATGCGGGAAACCATTTTTCATTTTTAAAATGCAAGGATTTTAAATCAACTATATAGAAATTTTCATGTCTACGGCCAACAAACTTGATCTTGTTGCTCATGATGTCTATAACTAGACAATAAGAGGTTTTAAATATGACTTTGTTGCCTTTGTCACATAGTTGACTAATACTTAGTAAATTTGGCTTAAGGCCTTGTACTAACAATACATTATCTATGGTTGAGAAATCATTACCAACTTTTCCTTGCCCGATGATCTTTATTTTTTGTGTTGTCTCCAATGGTGACATGTCCGCAATCTCTTAGAGTTAGCTCTTTGAATACATTTTTATCACTGGTCATGTGCTTTGAGCATCCACTATCAAGGTACCAATAGTTACCTTTTTCTTTGTGTGGAGACAAATCTACATCACACAAGGATACACAATTTCACTTTTAGGTACCCAAAATTTCTTGGGTCCTTTGGGGTTAGTCCTAGAAAATATGGTTCCTTTTGGGATTTATACTTTCTTAACAATATATGGTGTTCTATAGACATGTTGATGATGCATAATCCTAGGATAATAGTTATTGAAATTTCTAGGATTTGTTAGTTGTGCTTGCCTATAATTCTTTGAATAAGCATTCCTATGATACATGTTTCTATTGTGGGGTTTATGAACATGCATGTTAAATGTATGATGATGATTTCTAGGATACTTGCTTGCATGAATATGCATATTATTTCTAGGATAACCATGATGATAATTCCTAGGATATGCATGTACAGTGTGCAAGCTTTGATTATACATGTTGTTTTTAGGATGCATATGATGATCATTCCTAGGATGTGTATAAGCATTTCTTGAATGAGCATACAAGTAAGCATGAGTATTTTTAGGATATTTCATTTATGTGTATGCATTAGAATTAGTATTTCTAGACTTACTAGCATTATTTGAGGGAATGTTTTTGACCTTGCTAGTGGTCTTTAAAGTAGAGACTTCATTCACACATGATGCTTTCATGAATAAACTCTCTTTTGATTTTTGCTTGCCCAATGGAGAATATCCTAACCTGGACTTTCCTCCACTTAATCTTTGGCAAGATAACACTTCATCAAGCTTTTCTTTTCCAAGCATGAGTCTAGATATTGTGCCTTTCAATTCTATTATCTTCTTCTTTAAGTTTTCGTTTTCATCTTTAAGAAAATCTTGAGAAGAATCATAAAGTAATGAAGATAGTTTATCTTTTTTTTCTTTTAGATTTACTATCTCTTTAGAAAGAGGTGACATATCCTTTTTAAGAATAGAGTTCCTAGAATCGAATTTATTTAATTCTTCATACATTTCATTTATGACTTCTATCAAATCTTAACTACTACTAACATTGTCATTTTTTGAAGAGGGAGAAGTTGATACCTCATTTTCATCATCGATTGCCATAAGACATAGGTTGGCAATTTCCTCCTATCCGATCTCTTTATCCGAGGAGTCTTCTTCTTCGTTATCACTCCAAGTACTTGCAATCATAGCTTTCTTTTTAAAGTTCTTATATGGTTTGCTTGTAGCCGTACAGTCGGCTTTGATGTGACCGGACTTTTTGCATCCATAACACACAAGTGGTTCTCTTTTTGAAGAGGGACCCTTTTGTGTATGGCTTCTTGCTTTTCTTCAAGAATCTATGAAACTGTTTGGGGATTAAAGCCATCTCACCATCTTCTTCGCTGTTCTCCACCTCTTCTTCTTTGTTGCTCGTAGAGGCCTTGAGAGCAATCACCTTTTTCTTCTTCTCATTATCATTGACAATGGGATTTATCTTTTCCATCTCATATGTCAACAGTGATCTAAGAAGTGTCTCGACGTCAAGTTTGTCAAGATTTTTGGCCTCCGTGATGACCATCTTCTTTGCTTTCCAAGTGGGTGGCAAAAATATTAAGATCTTCATTGTTAGTTCAAACTCCTCACTGTTCCTACTAAGAATCTTCAAACCATTAACAATAGTTGTGAAACGTGAGTGCATTTGAGAAATTGTTTCGTTATGAGGCATTTTAAAAGATTCATATTCGGATACTAGCATATAGATTTTTGATTTTTTAACCTTACTAGTTCCTTCATATGTAACCTGCAATTTATCCCATATCTCTTTAGCCGAAACACATGTAGAGATTTTATTATATTATGAAATATTTAAAACACAATGTAAAATGCTTGTGGCTCTACTATTGAGAGGTATCATTCTATAATCCTCATCACTGAACTCAGTTTTGAGTTTATGCATTGTATGATTGATTTCTCCAATAGTTATTTTCTTTGTAGGAATTCTAGGTCCTTCCTCAATGACTCTCCATAGATTATAATCTTGTCATTCGACAAAGATTTTCATCCTGTTTTTCCAATAGTTATATTTTGAGCTATTGAACAAGGGAGGCCTAGTGTAGGAATGTCCCTCAGAATAGCTATTTGCTGCAATCGGATCAACTCAGGGATATTAAGCCTAAGATTGAGAACAAGGCTCTAATACCAATTGTAGACTAAGGTTTCAACTCAAGAGGGGGGTGAATTGGGTTTTTAAAAACTTTTGCTAATTAATCGCTAGTTTATAAAAACAGATAAATCCACAAGCATGTAAACAAGTAATATACTATAAATAAAAGAGTTTAAGGAATAGAAGATGCAATCTCAGTTTATAGTGGTTTGGCAACATCGGATTCATTACAACCCTACGTCCACTCTCTTTAAGTAACCTCCTTAAAGTAATCCACTAAAACTCTTAGTCGTGCAATTTCATGGGTGTTGCACAAACCTTACAAATAGTCCCTTCCACTTGGAAGCTTATCCCTTCCTCTCGGAAGCTAATCTTTTCCTTTCTGAAGCTAATCCCTTTACAATAAATATGAGTTACTGTAAAGTAAATGGTTGAGAGATAACAATGAATTTTTTTACAACTAAATCAATATCTCTCTTTCAAAGTAAAGTTTGAAGAATGGCTCAACAATAAATATTCCAAAGCTTTTGTGTATTAATGAGCAAGAATTGAATTGAATGTGTAATCTCTTGTTCTTAAATGCTCATATAAATGGGTTTATATAGCCTTGAATCAATATAGCCATTTAACACTGGCTTGGTACATTTTTTTACATTAAATGCTTAGGTCTGGCACCATAACGGTCATATTTTCGAATTACCAGTCGACTAGGTCCTATGACCAGTCGACTGGGTCAAGTGAAAAGTCTCACTTTTAAGGCTTTGAAGAGTACCAATCGACTGGGTCAGGAGTACCAGTCGACTGGGGACATTCTATCCAATATACTAGTCGACTGGTATGGATCACCCAGTCGATTGGGGACAGACTGTCCAATGAGCCAGTCGACTAGTATTGATCACCCAGTCGACTGGGTTGCCCTTCAACCCAGTTTTTCATGTTCTAAAATGTTTTTTAACTTAAAAACATTTTGAATGAATAGTTTTGTTAAAATGTTTTATCAAAAGGAGCCATAAGCAAGCTAGTTACTTGAACAGAAGAGATTTACAACTTGTTTCAATACCTTATGCCTATACTAGATCTTCTGTTTTGACTTAGTGTTTAATACGGGTTAAGGGTTGAGTTCTTGTATATTGATTCTTGGTTGTATGCTTTTATCATTTAATACACTTAGATAGCACTGTTAGTACAATTAGAGTTGTGCTTTGTCATCATTAAAATTTAGATGAGGGTCAACAGGTATAAATCATTCTAATTACTTTTTGTTGCGCAATTCTTTTTTGCCAAATTTTCGAAGAATCAATCCATTTATAATGTTGAGGAATCTCCCGATATAAATATTGTCTTGCTTCTTGATCAACGCAGTTGAGTGTGAAAAACTCTGTTAACATTGTTTTTTTTTTATTTCTTTCATTAGCTACAACCTGATCAACAATGTCATGACTATAGAAGCGCGCTTGGTGTCTATTGGGACGATGAGTTTGCAAGTGTTCAACATAAGGGTACACTCGGCTGTGCATAAACTTGTATATCATCCAAAATGCTTTTGAAGCACATATCCATCTCGCATCAATAAAGTTTTGCACTTCATCTTAATTTGGACTTGCGTGGACCTCTACAAAAACTTGATATGATCCCTTATGAATATATTTGTATAAATATTTCACACTTTTGACATTATACAAATCTCAACATTGATATGACAATCGTACTTTAACAACAACCAAGGATTATATGGTACAACCCAACTGTTATAAAAAAATTATATTTGAATTATTTTCCAATGACACAGAGCCAACATCACGCCTCATGTATACTAGGTACGAATCAATTCTTTGTATAGTAAACAGTGCAAATGATTTTGGATAATTCCTCTTACAACTTCCATTTTTCATGCGTGGTGCTTGCGAATTTCGTCTCCCACATGGACCATGGATCATATACTTATTTACCAAATTGAAAAGTTCAGGTTGACTTTGTTTGTTAGGTATTTCAGCTTTTACAATGTAATCATAACAACTTATCATCTTCATCAAGAATTAACAGCATCCGTGCACGTTGGAGGCCTATTTTTTGAAATTCTATAACATATACGTATGCTATAACTTTTCCGAGAACCCATTTTTTGATGATATCTTCCTTAAATTCCTCAAATTTAGAGCGAAAAATCCTTGTAATTAGGTCAGGTCGATCCTGTGGTGATCGTCCAGGAAATAACTCATTTCATATCTCTACCCAATTAGCATTGCAAATCATTGTGAGGAAAATGTCTGGTCTTCCATACTTTTGCACCAATGCCATTGTGTCTTGATATCTTTGGTACATGTCACATGGACTTTGAACAAATGACAACGGTAACACAATTCTTCGTCCCACATTATCTATTTTAGATTGACTTTAGTAAGTAATTGTATTTATAAATGATATTTAAAAGTAGAAAATATGTTAAGTGTTGACCCTGAATGATTTTGATAGTGACAACAATCTTAATTAAGCACTAATGAATATTACTTAAGTAATATAGATTGTTAATAGTGCTTATCCATCAAAGGAGATCAAGATTGTAGAAATTTATGAATCAAAGTTGATGATCTCAAAAGTCAATAAGTTCTCCAAAAGATCAAATTCAAGGAGAATAATTTAAATGCATCTTCAAAGTCAATAAGGATAAATTATAGGTTTGAATCATAAGATAGACTTTGTAAGCATTTCAATTTTTAAGAACTAATTATATTTGCATTGTATTTTATTATATAGTCTTAATTAATTGAAGATATAATCTCCAAGTGATTTTATTAAATGCAAATAAATTCTTTGGGCTCAATACTTAACATTCTCTAATTGAATTTAAGAAGAATTTATGTTGGCATAGAAAATTACTTGAGCATTTGTAATATATCATTCTTCATATATCTTGCATACACATTATGCTTAAATTTATAATATGTTTTGTCATAATAAAAAATGCCTCAATCAAGAAATTGATTAGATTAATTTTGATGATAACAAAACACTTTTGAAGTGTTTAACTCGTGTGTTTAATGTGCAAGAAAGTTTGATTCAATTAGGAGATTTTTTGGAACTCAAAAATCCAAAAAGAATAAAGAGATATAAAGAAAATTGATGCTGAAAACACTGTTTATCCAGAAAACACTGTTCATTTAGAAAACACTATAGCAATGCTCAAACAGTGGCCCAGTCGACCGGGTGAATAGTACCAATCGACTGATAAAACGAGCAGAAGGTTCCCAGTCGACTGGTATGACTTACTAGTCGACTGGTAACACTATAGCAGCAAAAATGTGATTTTTAAAGAGGACCTAATTGACTAGTATCACGACCCAGTCGACTGGTAGTTCAAAAATATGACCGTTAGGACTCAAAATCTGAGATTTTAAAGGCACAATCAATTCAAATTAAAGTCTAACAGCCATATTAATTGATGGCTATATAAACCCACTCAATTCAGCATTCAACAAGATGGAGAAGACATTCAAAAAGAGAAGAACACACACAATCAAGTCATTCATTATTTGAAACTCAGAAAAGCTTTGAAATACTCATGTTGAGCTATTCTTCAAGCTTTTCTTTGAAAGAGAGACATTATTCAGTTGTATAAGCTTTCATTTGCTGTCTCTCTACCATTCACTTTACAGCATTTATTGTAAAGGGATTACTTCCGAGAGGAAGGGGATTACTTCCGAGAGGAAAGGGATTGTACGGTTTGAGCAAAACCCGTAAGTTTCTTGGTTTAGTGAAAGACTTCAAGGAGGATTCTTGAAGAGAGTGGACGTAGGGTCGGAAGGATTCCGATATTGCCAAACCACTATAAATCGAGTTTTCATCTCTCTAACTCTATCTCCTTAATCACTTTCATAATTACTTGCTTATAATTATTTATTATTCAAGTAAATGAGATTGATTGCTTAATTATTTTATAATTCAATTATCATTTCTATATTAAGCAATAAACTCTCTCATCTTTGTGCTAGTAATTTAGAAAGATTTAATTCAACATATATTTTGTTATTTGAGATTGCAAAAAGTATTTAATTTTTTAATACCCAATTCACCCCCCTCTTGGGTATTGCCATAGTATATTTTGGACCTCAGCTTATAATTGGTATCAGAGCCTCGTTCTCAATTTTAGGCTTAATATCTTTGAGTTGATCCTATGACAACTATATTTTTAGAAGGAAGAGATCCTTCTAGTCCACCTCCTCTCCATGGAACAAATTTCACCCATTGGAAAGATAAAATGAAGATTTTTATTAAAGCTCATGATTATTATGCTTGGTATTTCATTCTTGAAAATGAAAATGATTTTGATGTAAATGATTGTAAATTCATTCAACTAAATGCTAAAGTTATGAACATGTTTTATAGTTCTCTTGATCAAAACGAAGTTGATCAAATTTCCTCATGTAAGACCGCAAAAGAAATTTGGGATTTGTTGGAGGTCATACATGGAGGAAATGAGCAAGAAAAGAATTTCAAATTGAAAAACTTTCTTCATGACTTAGAGCATTTTAAAATGAATGAAAATGAATCAATTTTTGATTCGCAAACTCGTTTTACCATACTTGTTAAAACTTTATCTTTCATGGGTAAAATTTATTCTAACCTTGAACTTGTGAGAATATTTCTTAGTTCTTTGTCAAATCAATGAAAAATTATTTTGACAAAGCGTTCTACAAGTGAAAGTTTAGAAGAGCTTGTGGAATCCCTCAAGAAGCATGAAAGCTAACTTGGATTACAAAATTGATGGTTCCACCACATCCTTACCTTTTATGGAAATTGAAAATCTTAATCGTGATGGTGATGATGATGATGAAGAAGAAGACTCCTTGAATCAAGAGATCGGATACGATGAAATTGCCAACCTATGTCTTATGGCAATCGATGACGAAAATGAGGTATCAACTTCTTCCTCTTCAAAAAATAACATTGTTAGTAGTAGTGAAGAATTGATAGAAGTCATAAATGAAATGTATGAAGAATTGAAGAAATTCGATTCTAAGAACACCATTCTTAAAAAAGAGGTGTCATCTCTTTCTAAAGAGATGGTAGGTTTAAGAGAAGAAAAAGATAAACTATCTTCATTACTTTATGATTCTTCTCAAGATCTTCTTAAAGATGAAAATGAAAACTTAAAGAAGAAGATAATAGAATTAAATGATACTATATCTAGACTTATGCTTGGAAAAGAAAAGCTAGATGAAGTGCTATCTTGCCAAAGATTAAATGGAGGAAAATCTGGGTTAGGTTATTCTCCATTAGGCAAGCAAAAATCAAAAGAGAGCTTATTCATGAAAGCATCATGTGTAAATGAAGCCTCTACTTCAAAGACATCTAGCAAGGTTAAAAGCACTCCTTCTATAAATGCTAGGAAGTCTAGAAACTCTAATGCATATCCTAGAAATACTCATGCCTATATGTATGCTCACACACATTCTAGGAATAATCATTATGTGCATTATAGGAATAATATGTATAATCAAAACTTGCACACTGCACATGCACATCCTAGGAATTACCATCATGGTTATCCTAGAAATAATATGCATGTTCATAATAATGCAAGAATCTATCTTAGAAATCATCATCATACATTTTCTAGAAATGACATGCATATTCATATTCCTCACAATAGAAACATGTATCCTAGGAACTCCTATCCAAAGCATAATAGACATGCACATCTAAGATATCCTAGAAATTTCAATAACTACTATCCTAGGATTGTGCATCATCAACATATCTATAGATCACCATATGTTGTTAAGAAAGTGTGGGTCCCGAAAGGAACCGTATTTTCAAGGACTAACCCCAAAGGGCCCAAGAAATTCTAGGTACCTATAAGTGCGATCGTATATCCTTGTGTGATGTAGATATGTCTTCACACCAAGGAGAAAGGTAACTATTGGTACCTTGATAGTGGATGCTCAAAGTACATGACCGGTGATAAAAGTGTATTCAAAGAGCTAACTCTAAAAGATGGTGGATTTGTCACAATTGGAGACAACACAAAAATAAAGATCATCGGGCATGGAAAAGTTGGTAATGATTTCTCAACTATAGAAAATGTATTGCTAGTACAAGGCTTTAAGCAAAATTTACTAAGCATTAGTCAACTTTGTGACAAAGGAAACAAAGTCACATTTGAGACCTCTCATTGTCTAGTTATAGACATCAAAAGTAACAAGATCAGATTTGTTGGCCATAGACATTAAAATGTCTATATAGTTGATTTGAAATCCTTGTATTTCGAAAATGAAAAATGTTTTCCTGCCATTAGTGAAAATCCATGGCTATGGCATAGAAGGTTTGGTCATGTGAACATGAACTTGCTAAAAATCATTTCAAGAAAAGATTTAGTCATTGGACTTCCCAAAATCAATTTTGAAAAAGACAAAGTATGTGATGCTTATCAAATGGGAAAACAAACTAGAATTTCTTTTAAATCAAAGAAAGTAGTCTTAACTACTAGACCTTTAGAACTTTTGCATATGGACTTATTTGGTCCAATAAGTACCATTAGTCTAGGTGGCCATCAATATGCTCTTGTTATTATTGATGACTATTCAAGATATACCTTTGTTATTTTTATTGCTTACAAGGATGAAGCTTTCAAAGGATTTGAAAACTTTTGCAAAAGGTTCAAAATGGAAAAAGGAATTTGTATTTCAAGCATAAGAAGTGATCACGGAAAAGAATTTGAAAACCAAAGCTTTTCAAGATTTTGTGATGAAAATGGAATTGATCAAAACTTTCCAGCTCCTAGAACTCTTCAACAAAATGGAGTTGTCGAGAGGAAAAACAGAGTTCTAGAAAAATTTTCAAGAACAATGCTTTGTGAAAATAGTTTACCAAAATACTTTAGGGCTGAAGCCTTGAACACTTTTTGCTATATCTTAAATAGAATTTTAATTAAGCCTATGCTTGATAAAACTCCATATGAACTATGGACAGGTAGAAAGCCTAATATCTCATATTTTCATACATTTGGTTGCAAACACTTCATCCTAAATAACAATAAAAAAATAACTTGGGTAAATTTGACTCTAAGACTGATGAAGGGATATTTTTAGGATATTCAACATCTAGTAAGACTTATAGAGTTTTCAACAAGAGAACTCTAGTGGTAGAAGAATCTGTACATGTAACTCTTGATGAGTCTAACCCAATTAGTAGTAGAGAAGTTTCCTTTAATGATGATGCAGATTTTTTTCCAATAACAGAAACTCCTACTCCTATTGTTGACCCAAATGAGAGTCCCCCTCAAGCAAATGAAGAGATGAAAACTCACAATTTAGACCAACCATCTACAAGCCAACAAGAGGATATTCTTCCCAAAGATTAGAGGTATGTAAACAATCGCCCAATTGATCAAGTGATTGGTGATCCTTCATAAGGGGTAAGAACTTGCTCTTCCACTAGAAATATCTGCAATTATGTAGCCTATTTGTCTCAAATAGAACCTAAGACTTTTATAGAAGCTGAAAAGGATAATGATTGGATTATTGCAATGCAAGAAGAAATAAATAAATTTGAGAGAAATAATGTTTGGAATCTAGTTCCAAGACCTAAGAATCATTCAATAATTAGAACTAAATGGGTTTATAGAAATAAGATAGATGGAAATGGAATAGTAACTAGAAACAAGGCTAGACTAGTTGCTAAGGGATATAATCAAGAAGAAGGAATAGACTTTGATGAGACCTATGCTCCCATAGCTAGATTAGAAGCTATTCGAATGTTATTAGCCCTTGCATGCTTTAATAAGTTCAAGTTATTTCAAATGGATGTAAAAAGTGAATTTTTAAATGGCTTTATAGAAGAAGAGGTTTATATTGAGCAACTTCTTGGATTTGAAAATCCTAGTCTTCCAAATCATGTCTACAAGCTTTCTAAGGCTCTATATGGGTTGAAGCAAGCTCCAAGGGCATGGTATGAAAGACTAAGTAAATTTTTTTTTTTTATTAAAAATGACTTTGTAAGAGGTAGAATAGACACAACTCTCTTCACAAAAACTCACAAAAATGACACTTTGATAGTTCAAATATATGTTGATGATATTATATTTGGTGCTACTAATGAAACTATGTGTCAAGAGTTTGCAAAGTGCATGCAAGGTGAATTTGAAATGAGCATGATGGGAGAGCTTACCTACTTTCTTGGACTTCAAATCAAATAACTAAAAGGAGGCATCTTCATCAATCAATCAAAGTACACTATGGACCTATTAAAAAGGTTCGGGATGGAAGGCTCAAAGCCACTTGGAACTCCTATGAGCACAACGACAAAACTTGATCTTGATGAAGGAGGAAAATGTGTAGATACTAAATATTATAGAAGCATGATAGGAGCTTTGCTCTATTTGACTGCAAGCAGACCTGATATTATGTTCAGTGTATGCATGTGTACTAGATTTCAGTCCAATCCTAAGGAATAACATGTAGTTGCAGTAAAAAGAATCCTTAGATATCTACAAGGAACCCAAACCATAGAATTATGGTACTCTAGCGATTCATCTTTTGAGCTAGTAGGATATTCAAATACTGATTTTGCTGGATGTAGGTTAGATAGAAAAAACACAAGTGGAACATGCCATTTCTTAGATGCAATGTTAACTTCTTAGCTTTCCAAGAAACAAAATTCGATTGAACTATCAACCGTTGAAGTGGAATATGCAGCAGCTGGAAGTTGTTGTGCCCAAGTGTTATGGATGAAACAACAACTAGAAGACTATGGCATTAACCTCAAAGATATCCCGATATTTTGTGATAATACTAGTGCTATCAACCTGACCAAGAACCCTATTCAGCACTCTAGAACTAAACATATAGAAATTAGACATCATTTCTTAAGAGACCATGCTAAAAAAGGTGATATAAGACTAGAATTCATACATTTGGAAGACCAAATAGCTAACATTCTTACAAAACCCCTAAGTGAATCTAGTTTTTGTAAGATTAGAATGTTGACGGGATTACTGGATTATGATAAACTAAATATCTGATTGCTCTTTCATTCATCATTTGCATGCTTGACATCTAGTGAAAGAGTATTAATCCTTTTTTAAATATCTCAATCACTCAAAGATGTCATACATAAAAAAAATTTTGTGCTACAATTGAAGACTGAAAATTTTCTTAAGGGTCCAGTCGACTGGTATAGATGTTCCAGTCGACTGGTAAGTCACTGCCTATTCTTCCAGTCGACTGGTAAATATGATCCAGTTGACTGGTAAGTCTCTGCCAATTATTCCAGTCGACTGGTATGTCTAATCCAGTCGATTGGTACCTCAAGACCTTGTTTAGAGCCATTTAATACTCAAATATTAATTTTCTTTGATAAATTCTCTTTGATTTGGCATTGGATAAATCAAGTGATGAGCTTGAATTTAGATCTGAGAGTTACTTTTGAGTTATTTATCTATCAAGCATGAGTTGAATATGAAATTTTCTATTATATATGCTTGATTTTGAAATTAATGATTATCTTTGCATTGAATTGATTATCATCTAATTATTGAATCTAACATGCCCTGAAAATGATATTTGATTGATAATTGAAAATTATATTTCGGTGCATATATGCAGGGGAAGTACCTTTTTTTACAAGTACTTATAGATATTTCCAATTTGAACATCTTTTTGAATAGTTGATGAGCTCTTTGTCTTGATTATTCAATCAATCAACTACCGATAAGGCTTGTTAAGTTTTATTTCTCTTAAGAGTTAAAAATAATTACTTTAGATTTTTGAAAGGGGGAGAAAATCTGATTTATTGACAAAAGAGAAAACCTTTGGTAAAATAATTTTACTCAAATGAGTTTTAAATACTTGATAAACTCTTTTTGATATGTTTTAAATTTGGATATTATATATTGAGAGTTTTATCTCTACGTCCTAAAGGAACTCTTTCAAAAGCTCTGTAGTTCTTGATATCTTATAAAATGATTCTTTTCTCAAAATGTTTCATTAAAATATTTTCAATAGCATATATTGAGGGGGAGTTCTTCTTTGAAATCCACCCTTTTTTATTATGACAAAAAGGGGGAGAAAAATAAGAATATTAGAGATCTTGTTAGACCTTACTCTTAAGATTTTTGTCACCATCAAAAAGAGGAAAATTGTTGACCCTAAATGATTTTGATAGTGACAACAATCTTAATTAAGCACTAATGAATATTACTTAAGTAATGCAGATTGTTAATAGTGCTTATACATCAAAGAAGATCAAGATTGTAGAAATTGGTGAATCAAAGTTGATGATCTCAAAGGTCAATAAGTTCTCCAAAAGATTAAATTCAAGGAGAATAATTTAATGCATCTTCAAAGTCAATAGGGATAAATTATAGGTTTGAATCCTAAGATATACTTTGTAAGCATTTCAATTTTTAAGAGCTAATTATATTTGTATTGCATTTTATTATATATTCTTAATTAATTGAAGATATAAATCTCCAAGTGATTTTATTAAATGCAAATAAATTCTTTGGGCTCAATACTTAACATTCTCTAATTGAATTTAAGAAGAATTTATGTTGGCATAGAAAATTACTTGAGCATTTGTAATATATCATTCTTCATATATCTTGCACACACATTATGCTTAAATTTGTAATATTTTTTGTCATCATAAAAAATGCCTCAATCAAGAAATTGATTAGATTAATTTTGATGATAACAAAACACTTTTGAAATGTTTAACTCATGTGTTTAATGTGCAAGAAAGTTTGATTCAATTAGGAGATTTTTTAGAACTCAAAAATCCAAAAAGAATAAAGAGATATAAAGAAAATTGATGCTGAAAACACTGTTTATCTAGAAAACATTGTAGCAGCGCTCAAATAGTGACCCAGTCGACCTGGTGAATAGTACCAGTCGATTGGTAAAACAGGCAGAAGGTTCCCAGTCGACTGGTATCACGACCTAGTCGACTGGTAGTTCAAAAATATGACCGTTGGGACTCGAAATCTGAGATTTTAAAGGCACAATCAATTCAAATTAAAGTCTAACGGTCATATTAATTGATGGCTATATAAACCCACTCAATTCAGCATTCAACAAGATGGAGAAGACATTCAAAAAGAGAAGAACACACACAATCAAGTCATTCATTCTTTGAAACTCAAAAAAGCTTTGAAATACTCATGTTGAGCTATTCTTCAAGCTTTTCTTTGAAAGAGAGACATTATTCAGTTGTATAAGCTTTCATTTGCTGTCTCTCTACCGTTTACTTTACAACATTTATTGTAAAGGGATTACTTCCGAGAGGGAGGGGATTACTTCCGAGAGGAAGGGAATTACTTCCAAGAGGAATGGGATTACTTTCGAGAGGAAGGGGATTACTTCCGAGAGGAAGGAGATTACTTCCGAAAGGAAGGGGATTGTACGGTTTGAGCAAAACTCGTAAGTTGCTTGTGTTACGGTTTGAGCAACACTCGTAAGTTGCTTGGTTTAGTGAAAGACTTCAAGGAGGATCCTTGAAGAGAGTGGACGTAGGGTCGGAAGGATTCCGATATTGCCGAACCACTATAAATCGAGTTTGTATCTCTCTAACTCTATCTCCTTAATTACTTTCATAATTACTTGCTTATAATTATTTATTATTCAATTAAATGAGATTGATTGCTTAATTATTTTATAATTCAATTATCATTTCTATATTAAGCAATAAACTCTCTCATCTTTGTGCTAGTAATTTAGAAAGATTTAATTCCGCATATATTTTGTTATTTGAGATTGCAGAAAGTATTTAATTTTTTAATACCCAATTCACCCCCCTCTTGGGTATTGCCATAGTATATTTTGGACCTCAGTCTACATTAAGGATTATTATATTTATGAAATTATTATTTCCTGCATTAACCAGCCCAACATTTAATGAGTCTTGAAGTCCTTGATACATTTATGCTCGAATGACATCTTAATTAGCACGTATCCACTTGAGCTTGTGAGATTCTATTTTTCAATAGTTGTCTATGACATATTGTTGTAACAAATGCCCACCTCGAAGAAGAATTGATTGATTTGGTCGAATCTAAAAAACATTTAAATTATTATAATGAAGTGATAGATAATCTAAGTAGGTGATTTAGTGGAGAAAAATGAAAAGTTAATGAGTTTACCTGTAACATGTAGGCGTAGAAATCACAACATGACACCTTCCTACTATTATTAGTATTATGAAATTTTTTGTCCCATCCATATGTTCCATAAGACAATAGCAAGGGATCATAGAAGCTAGCAACATCTCGTACAGTCATGAGAGACCCACTTATATTTTGGACTATTACTTCTCATTAAACTGACCCACTTCCTCTCCCCCCACTATTATTTCTCACAACATCTCGTTTAGTGCAAGTTGTTTGTAATATGTTATTTTTAGATTAAATATTGGGCGATCAAACACCAGATATTGTATTCAACATGAAACAATGAGATTCAAAATAAAGATTGTTTAACAATTAGAATGGTTAAAAAATACCACGGGATTCAAGGTGATCTAAACGCATGGTAGAAGTTGATTAGGATCTTGTACTTGATGGCTGCACCTTGAGATACCAAAAAGTGTGTTATACATAAATTAAAATTTTAAAAAAATATATACATGTTATGAAAGAATAGATTATTATTTTTAATAACTATTAAGATCATTAAGAAGTGCCATAGGATGGAAGTTGAACAAAGCACGTGAGATATCAACATATATGTTTTTATTTTTTTAACACTTAAAAATAAACCAAATGTTTTTAATATGTTATTTAAAGGTTAAATATTGAGCGATCAAGCACCAAAAATTGTATTCAACGTGAGAGCATGAGATTCAAATTAAAGATTTTTAACGATTAGTATTGTTAAAAAATACCATAGGATTCAAGGTGATCTAGTGTAGTAGAAGTTGAAGGATATTGTACTTGATGGCCATATCCTGAGATATCAAAAAGTGTGTTATATATAATTGTTTTTAAAAAATATGATAAGTCATTTAACATACAATAAAAATATTAGGCCAACCTACAACAGAAATTGTATTTAACATGATTTTATTTATTTTGGCATATAATTAAAATTAGAAAAAAAATTATACATGTTATGAAAGAATATATTATTATTTTTAATAACTATTAGGATCATGAGGAAGTACTGTAGGATGAAAGTTCGCATGGTCAAAGTAGAAGGACCTTCCATTTGATCCCCAACACCTGAAATTGTATTTAACATGAATAGTTAATGTATCAAATGCTAAAAAATGAAGATAATTACAACATGTCATGCAATCAGGAACGTTAAATGTTATTAAATTATTTGGGAAGTGAAGAATTACCATAAGATGCATTGTGCATTGATTGAAGTCGAATGATTTTCAGCTACTTGTTTGCCGTCACCTACCATTCCAAGAAATGTGATGTATATGTAATATTTTTGAATACTTTTTTATAAAAAAATTAGCTTACGAACCATTGTAAAAAAAAAAAAAAAAAAACCTTAATGATATACTCACGATGAGGAGTTAATGATTCATTATTAGTTGTTAAATGAGGAATGACCTCATTATCAACATTTGATTGTACCATTGAACGTGCTAGTTGTCTGAGATGAGTCAAATGCATTAGAACTCTTACTGAAATTGAAGAGGTTTGTTTATGTTATTTTATCGCACTGCGATTATTTTTGAAATTTTGTACAAAAAATGAATGGCATACTCACAATGAGGAGTTGGTAATTCAATTAGTTGTTAAATGAGGAGTTGGTAATTCCAATAGGCTAGAAGGAGAAATTCCTACTGAAGGATCTTTTAAAAACTTCTTAGCTCAATCATTTTTGTGGAATAATGCTTTGTGTGGTTCAACTCGACTACAAGTTTCACCATGCAAAAGCAACACCTTCCAACGATTCAAAATTGCTACTTCATCACTTGTTTTGAA
The DNA here is from genome assembly GCA_023935145.1 of Bretschneidera sinensis. Taxonomy (NCBI): domain Eukaryota; kingdom Viridiplantae; phylum Streptophyta; class Magnoliopsida; order Brassicales; family Akaniaceae; genus Bretschneidera; species Bretschneidera sinensis. The sequence goes on along the minus strand of CM043697.1, from coordinate 107,105,532 downwards.
TTATATCTTTTCGATAATTGCTTCAATAATACATGCAATGACATTCGCTATCATCTTTATAAGACGTCGTCAACAGATGCCAAAGGAAGAAAGCTTTTTACCTCTCGCAGAATGAGAGGAATTTTGTATCTAGAACTTCATTAGATGGATTTTGTGAGAGCAATGTACTTGGGGCTGGGGGTTTTGGCTTGGAATACAATGAGTCACTTTCAGATGGAATGGGTACTGCAATAAAAGTTTTCAATTTTGAATTAGAGAGAGGATTTAGGACCTTTGATGGTGAATGTGAAGTAATGTGCAATTTTCACCACTGAATTCTCATCCATATCATTAGCAGCAGTTGTAATGTCAAATTCAAGGCCTTGGTACTTGAGTTCATGCCTAATAGGAGCCTCGAGAAGTGGTTGTATACTCATGACTATTTTCTAAATATCTTACCGAGTCTGGATATAATGATTGATGTTGCTTTGGGACTCAAATATCTCCATCACAAGAATTTAACACCAGTGGTTCATTTTGATTTAAAGCCAAGAAATGTTTTACTAGATGAAGATATGGTTGCACGTGTGGCTGATTTTGGCATTGCCAAACTCTTATGGCAAGGAAAATCTTTGAAACAAACTGTTACACTGGCTACCATTGGATATATGGGCACCATGTGATGAAGATATGGTTGGACATGTGGTTGATTTTGGCATTGCCAAGCTTTTATGGCAAGGAAAATCTTTGAAACAAACTGTAACATTGGCTACCATTGGGTTTATGGCACCCGGTGATGTTTCTTATTTTTAGTTTATAGAAACGATCAGTTTCTTTACACAATTTTGTGGCATTATCAAATATTTTAGTGATGATTTATAAATTAAATATTGTAGAGTATGAATTAGTGAGAATTGTTTCAACGAAAATCGATGTCTATAGTTTTGAAATTTTACCGATGGAGACCCTTACAAGAAAGAAGACCATATGTGAGATCTTCGTTGGAGATCTGAGCTTGAGGAATTGAGTGAAAGAGTCATTATCTCATGCAATAACTGAGGTTGTGAATGCCTATTTGCTAAGGAGAGAGGGAACAAATTTCATAACAAAAATGAATTGTATATCATCTATTTGAGGATTGGCTCTGGATTGCTATGTAGATTCACTTGAGGAAAGAGGAAAAAGGAAGGATGTTCTAGCCATGCTCAATAAGATCATTCAAGTTACTTGAGGAGTTTAATATGTGAAATCCTGTCTAGGTAAGTGAAAATATTTGAGAATCTTATGTTTGAAGTTTTTCTTTCTTGTTTGAGTTTATTAAAATATGTATTCAAAATTTCTATTTACGTAACATCAGTAAATGTTATACCATTGTAAATTTGCCTTAAAAAGAGTCACTTTGACTTTATGGCGAGAAAAATAAAAATAAAAATAAACAAATTTCCCATTTGAATAGCTCTAGTTTAAGACTTAAAAAATCTCTATAAGTAAATGCTATGCCATTGTACTGGACATCAAGGCTTAGAATAAGTTCCTTGAAAAGGTTCACCCTCTGATGTAATCCGATACGTAATTGATGGAATATGCACATGCCTGAGGCTATGGATTCATTGATATTGCATTTGGTGGCTGGCATAATCTTGAAGCACTGGTTCTTATGTGAGTATGCAAGTTTCTAAAGTTGAGTTGGTTCTCTTGCAGCTCTCTCAGGTATAGCTGATACTGAAATAAAAAAGTTGTTAGGATCATCACTGGGACATCCGTGGGTTAAAATACGAAAACTTTGAGATCTTAAATTAAATGCTTAAGGATGTATAGTTGGCTTCCCTTCAATAGGTGTTTTATGCCTTTTGATTTGGGTATCCGCATAACATATACCATTTTCCTAGTTCATTTGCAGTATTGAAGCATACATTAGCCTGTATGATTCTTTGTTTGGAATTGCAATTTAATGTAGTGTTGTTTCTTTACAGATGAGTGTTTTGTGTGGTTTTTATGGTTTACTGCCATTAGAATTGCAGTTAGTAGCACAGCTGTTGCCGTGGCTTCTTTTTTTAACGCAACTCTAGTACTTCTTAAGTTTCTTTACAGCAATGTAGGGAAAGATCCTAACTTATAAAAAAAATATAGGGAAAGATCTTAGGTCTATCATGTCTGAAATTATATTATGAAATGTTTTCTCTAGTTTCTTTTGGTTGTTACTTTCATTCCCATCAGCATGCAGTTGTTGTGACTGAATCGGTCATCTTTGATTTATCAGGCCGCGAAAATGATTCTTTTATTAATTTTGTTTGTGTTTGGTATGAGGTTTTGACGCCGAGCAGAATAGCGATTATTCTGCAGGCTAGTTTCAACAGATATTTCACAGGGAAACACACAAGAGAAACTCTAAAAAACACAGAGAACAACTCTGATGTTCAATTTAAAATTATGCAAATCAATAATAATATCCCAAAAATCAACCCACAAGCCGGGCTTTATAGCTAAAAATCGTCATTATTAGAATTTTACCAAAAAAAATAGAAAAATCCCAATAATCATGCCAAAATGAAATACGTAATAAAAGAAGTAATCTACCAAAAATCTGGCCTAAATCGGGTTCAAAATCACTTTCTAAACGATAAATGAAATATTACCATAAAAGGAAAAAAATAACTAAAAATGGGGATTCGGAAGGGAAAACAGTGGTTTCCGAAACGCACCCAAAACTGCCCCTATTAGGAAAAGATCACGACCACCTGCCATCTTTGCGCTGATCTGCCAACTCAAGGTATCTCAGTGCCAACAACGTGCTATCTGATAACTCAGCATCATCTGACTCGGATCCTCCTGCATCAGTCGCCTCGGGTTGGAAAGAACTCGTCATCGAGTTCACAATAGCTTCATCAGAATCCATAAAACAAGAACTCAGGTGTTTCACATTAAAGACATCAGAAGTCCTCAAATGACTGGGGAGGCGCAGTCTGTAGGTGTTATCATTGATCTTCTGCAGGATCTCACAGGGTCCAATCTTTCGCTCCTTAAGCTTATTATACTCTCCAACAAGAAAATGATCACGAGTTAATACTACCTAAACAAAATCACCAACATCAAAAAGCACCTGATGACGGTGACTGTCGCCCTGAACCTTGTACTTGGCATTACTCTCGTGAATGGCCAGCTTTACCTGCTCATGGATACCCCAAAGCTGCTCTGCCATCTCATTTGCCTTGTGACTCAAATGACCCACACGTGGAATAGGGTCTAAGTCAAGCACCCCGGATAGATTCTGACCATAAACAATCTCAAATAGGCTCATTCCCGTAGTTCTGTTTTTTAACCTGTTATAGGCAAATTCTGCTTGAGGTAACGCCAAATCCCACTGTTTCGGTTTAATTCCTGCCAAGCTCCTCAAAAGGTTTCCCAAACTCCTGTTCACCACCTGTCGCTGCAACTCTTCAGATTCCTTAGGACTGAGGTGATACACCGATTGATTAGGCAAACTGGACCCCGGAACAAGGTCAATTTGATGCTGAATATCCCTCATAAGCGGCAACCCAGGAGGAAGATCCTCTGGCATCAGGTCAGAAAACTCTGCTAGCAGCTGCTACACCTCTGCTGGTAAATCTGGATTCATGTCTGCTGTACTATTCCCACAAGGCAGCAGAGCATAGACCACGTCTCCACACTCAATCTCAGCTAAAAACCTGGACATAGAAAGTAGATTAGTATTATTGGCTACCGGGGTAGGAGTGGTTCTTTCCCAATGAGGTGCCAACACAATCTTCTTCGCTTTGATGCTAAGGGAATATGTATTTTTTCGTCCATCATGAATAACACTGCGATCATACTGCCAAGGTCTGCCTAACAATACATGACAAGCATCCATAGACACAACATCACACCAAGCATTATCAAAATATTTCCTACCAATCGAAAAAGATTCTAGGCATCGCCTATCTACTGTTACCTCACTACATTTATTCAGCCATGACAATTTATATGGCTTGGGATGACAATCTGTCTTCAACTGCAATTTCTGGACAGTCTCTTCAAACACTACGTTCTCACAACTACCACTGTTAATGATTATCTTGCAGACTTTATTTGCAACTGTGCAGGTCGTGTGGAAAATATTGGTTCTCAACCAATCATCCCTTGAATCACCCTTGGGGGTCAGTAGACTCTTAAGAATGACCAGAGTCTCATGTCCATCTCCATACGACACATCTTCATCATCATCATCATCATCGTCATATACAGGCTCTCCAATCTCCTCAGTTTCGTCTACCACATCGTCCTCAATCAGGAAATTTTTACCCTTCTGACTAGCAGGCTTCATGCACTTAGTCACTTTATGTCCCTATTCACCATATCGATAACATCTAATATTTGAGTTAGAGTTAACCTGGGGTGGCTGCTGGGCAGGACGGGATTCTTGAGGGCTAGCTGGCTGACTGTTTTGATCGCTTCTGTTCATTAGCCTCCTATTATGCTGTTTTTCGACAGCAAGTGCACGCTGGTATACTTCAGAAACGGTCCACAACGAGTGAAGGTTGAGGATATCCTGCAGGGGCTGTCGTAATCCCCCCAAATACCGTGCCACCATCTGCTCTTCCGTCTCAGATAAATCATTACGGGCTATCAATTGATAGAACTCCTCCGTGTAATCATCAACCGATCTCATGCCTTGCCTCAACGAATGAAGTCGCTAAAACAAGGTTTAAGTGTAGCCGAAGGAAAAGAAGTGACCCTTCATCTTCTTCTTCATCCTCTCCTAATCAGCGATCTTGGCCTTGCCCTGCCGGTCGCGTGAGCGTCTCAACTGCTCCGACCACGCAGATGTTCTGCCTTTGAGTTTGATGGCGACCAATTTCACTTTGACACGATCTGGAACTTCCTTATACTCGAAAATATACTCTACTTCATTCAACCAATCGATGAATCCTTCAGCCTGTAACGTACCAAAAAACTCGGGTAGATCCACTCTGAAACTGAGGTCTCTATAACGATCCTCCCCACCATGGAGCTCCCAGAATCGAGTAGGATTGTGATGCAGGTTTTCGAAATTGGAATCAGAATTGTGATATTCCATCTCACAATCACCAAAATTCTGCACCGTTAGACATTGGGTTAACTCTGCAACTTGCCTCTGTAAATCCTCAATCATTGCATCCTGAACATTACGATCATGGTGTGGGGCTTCCTCGTTCGAAACTTGCCTGCGACGACCACGATCACCAACCATGGAAACTGATGAAATCTCACCCCAGGAAGATGCTGAAGCTCTGATACCAACTGACACCAAGCAGAATAGCGATTATTCTGCAGACTAGTTTCAACAGATATTTCACAGGGAAACACACAAGAGAGACCCTAAAAAACACAGAGAACAACTCTAATATTCAATTTAAAATTATGCAAATCAATAATAATATCCCAAAAATCAGCCCACAACCCGGGCTTTATAGTTAAAAATCGTCATTATTAGAATTTTACCAAAAAATAGCAAAATCCCAATAATCATGCCAAAATGAAATACGTAATAAAACAAGTAATCTACAAAAAATCTGGCCCAAATCGGGTTCAAAATCACTTTCTAAACAATAAATGAAATATTACCATAAAAGGAAAAAAATAACTAAAAATGGGGATTCGGAAGGGAAAATAATGGATTCCGAAACGCACCCAAAACTGCCCCAATTAGGAAAAGATCACGACTACCAATCATCTTTGCGCTGATCTGTCAACTCAAGGTATCTTAGTGCCAACAACGTGCTATCTGACAACTCAGCATCATCTGACTCGGATCCTCCTGCATCAAGTTTGCTTCATGAGCCGCTGTTTCTTTCTTTGTGCTTTTCTTCCATATATTAAAATATTTGTATTTATTTTTTGGGAGGAAAATTGTTGTTTCAATTTTTCTATTCACTATGAAATATTGTGTTAATCAATTAATTTTAACTTAAAGAGGAGAGATGAGAATGAACACCAAGTAACCAAGTTATTCTCTATCTGACTTCATCATTCCTTTGGTTTGGCTTTGATTATCGTGAGTGTGATGGTACAAACTATTAAAATCAGCAATGCTTCATGCTTATTCACGTAAATCAAGTTTCAAGTATATTTGGTCCTTGAACTAACATTGCTTAATGATTGCCATGTAAGCTAACACAATGAAAAAACCATGTCTGTATATTATTTACCCATTGGAATGTAATGTAGCTTACAAGAGATGGGCTTAGCAACTTAATAATAATTGCTTGTATCATCTAAACTTAATATTATTTACCCAATGAAAGAATGATAAATCTTAGTATCATCATAAATGATACCTCTAATGTTTAGAAATTTCATATAAGTCCAAATATGGATGTTTTCATTTCTATCTTTTGCTGTTGTCCCCCCAGCACCACCTTTATGATGCACATGTTGATTCAATTAATGATTGATCCACCAAATGCTTCCCTTTTCGAAATTTTTATTCAATGAAAATATCACAAAGGATTATTTTGTGAATTACTTGAATGATGAAGCAAATATCACAAATGAGCTCCCTCATCGTTTGAAATCTTTAGATATTGAAGCGGTTGGTATGTGATATTCATAGTTTCTACCATGATGTGAATTAACTGCAATCGTTTCTTCTGAGTGATGCCTTACACCTCTTACCTTGATTTTCTATTACAGATTACTGATGCAGACCTGTTGTGAAGGAGGCAAAACCCAATGAGATTACCCATCTTTTACTAGTATTATTGGATTTTCCTATACCTCTTCCAGTTAAAGCAGTATGGTAGAAACTTTCAACTTTATCTCTTCTTTCTTTTAGTTTTGCTTTCACGAATGATTGATCAATAATTTGAAAGATTTAGAGTTTTTTTCCCTTTTCCTCTAATTTTTTCAGCTTTCTTGACTTCTCTTTCAAGCAGAGACTACACTTTAATGAAATGAAAGAGCTACTCAAATAATCCTTTAAAATTTTTGTTTATTAATTTTAAAGGATTTGAGCTATATATCTAGTTATTCCTTAATAATGCAACATCCCATTATATGTTTGATTATATTCTCACCTCTGCTTGGCTTATATCCCATTTTTTCTTGGAGACAGCCCATTCAATCTTTTAACCATCAAAGCGTATCTTGGCAGAAAATTTGTCAAAGTCCAGCTCAAAGTGCAACTGGGTTGGTGTTTCTTGCTGTGCACACCGTGGAAGAGTCAGCTTTTAATCTTCCTATTTTAAAAAAAAAATGAATTTGAAGCTAATTAGCTCTTTCCTTTCAGTTGGTCTTTTAAGAAATTGAGTGAGATAAGTCTCATGAAGAAAATTCTAACTTGTTTACAACACCTTTGCATTATTTTTGAGACTTGATAATGACAATAATAGGACTAGTTGGAAATAATGCCAAAACTCATTATTCCTAGAAACCTCATTCACAATGTTGTTTAAGAGTCAGTTTCATTTGTCATTCTCATTCACCAAAGGACATTGAAACAAAGTGATCAGTGGCTTGTGGTAACGTTTTTACTCAAATGGAATAGGCTTTTGGCTGATACAAATTCTAACCTTGATGGCACGTAAAGGCTCTATGCATATGATTAATCGTTTATTTTTAATTGTTAAGTAAAACATTAATTAAGAGTTTCATTATGATCTTTAATTTGTATGATTTGTAATTAACGAGTTTGACAAATATTAAGCAGAGTTTGTTTATAGATCAAAATTTTCTATGCTAAATAAATGCAAATTTTCACCAAAAGTAGAGTTGGTGATTAGTTCATTCATTTTCTATTCAGTGAATTAGATGAATCTACATTTATATAATGAGAAATTGCTGGGAAGTTGTGTTGTTGGCGGAGACCTTGACTTGAAGTTGTGCCAAAATGTGGATCCTACCAAGAGACTAAACAAGAGTAAATTTTATTTTTAATTCTTTTAGTTTGCCTCGTGTCCTTATTGAATATGGAGTTTAAAACGTGTTTATTGGGTCTTTTAAGTTTGGTACTCGTTCCAATTAGGTCTTTCACCAAAATGATTTTGTTTTATTAGCTAGTGATTCAAATGTGTATGCTATATGAATGAAAGTTCCTAAATCAAGAGTTATTGAGCTTTATTTGAAACATAGTGTTGTGGTTGATGTAATGAAAGACCAGTTCAAGATTGATGAAAATATGGGGATAACAAATGATATGATTAGACTATTCGAATTTGATGAAACTGTTTTTAACTATGTTGTTGAACTTGATGTGAATGAATTTATTGTGAATGAATCTGTTGTGAATGAATTTGTTCTGAATGAACGTGTTGTGAATGAGATGTCATTTTTTTATTAATTTTGTTTGTGTTTGGTATGAGGTTTGCTTCATGAGCCCCTGTTTCTTTCTTTGTGCTTTTCTTCCATATGTTAAAATATTTGTATTAATTTTTTGGGAGGAAAATTGTTATGTTCAATCTTTCTATTCACTATGAAATATTGTGTTAATCAATTAATTTTAACTTAAAGAGGAGAGATGAGAATGAACACCAAGTAATCAAGTTATTCTGTATCTGACTTCATCATTCCTTTGGTTGGGCTTTGATTATCAATGCTTCATGCTTATTCAAGTAAACAAAGTTTCATGTAGTTTTGGTCCTTCAACTAACATTGCTTAATGATTGCCATGTAAGCTAACACAATGTAAAGAAAAGAAAAACATGTCTGTATATTATTTACCCATTGGAACGTAATGTAGCTTACAAGAGATGGGCTTAGAAACTTAATAATAATTTCTTGTATCATCTAAACTTAATATTATTTACCCATTGAAAGAATGATAAATCGTAGGTCATCATAAATGATACCTCTCATGTTTAGAAATTTCATATTAGTCCAAATATGGATGTTTTCATTTCTGTCTTTTGCTGTTATCTCCTCAGCACCCCCTTTATGATGCACATGTTGATTCAATTAATGATTGATCCACCACATGCTTCCCTTTTCGTATTTTTTATTTAGTGAAAATATCACAGAGGACTATTTTGTGAATTACTTGAATGATGAAGCAAATATCACAAAGGAGCTCCCTCCTCGTTTGAAATCTTTAGATATTGAAGCAGTTGGTATGTGATATTCATAGTTTCTACCATGATGTGAATTAACTGCAGTCATTTCTTCTGAGTGATGCCTTACACCTCTTACCTTGATTTTCTATTACAGATTACTGATGCAGACCTGTTGTGAAGGAGGCAAAACCCAATGAGATTACCCATCTTTTACTAGTATTATTAGATTTTCCTATACCTTTTCCAGTTAAAGCAGTATGGTAGAAACTTTTAACTTTATCTCTTCTTTCTTTTAGTTTTGCTTTCACGAATGATTGATCAATAATTTGAAAGGTTTAGAGTTTTATGCCCTTTTCCTCTAATTTTTTCAGCTTTCTTGACTTTTCTTTCAAGCAGAGGCTACACTTTAATGTAATGAAAGACTACTCAAATAATCCTTTAAAATTTTATTTATTAATTTGAAAGGATTTGAGCTATATATCTAGTTATTCCTTAATAATGCAACATCCCATTATATGTTTGATTATATTCTCACCTCGGCTTGGCATACATCCCATTTTTTAAATGAGACAGCCCCTTCAATGTTTTAGCCATCAAAGCATATCTTGTCAGAAAATTTGTCAAAGTTCAGCTCAATGTGCAACTGGGTTGGTGTTTCTTGCTGTGCACACCGTGGAAGAGTCAGCTTTTAATCTTCCTATTTGAAAAAGATTTAATTTGAAGCTAATTACCTCTTTCTTTTCGGTCGGTCTTGAAGAAATTGAGTGAGATAAGTCTCATGAATAAAATTCTAACTTGTTTACGACGTCTTTGCATTATTTTTTAGAATTGATAATGACAATAATAGGACTAGTTGGAAATATTGCCAAAACTCATTATTCCTAGAAACTTCATTCACAACAATGTTTAAGAGTCATTTTCATTTGTCTTTCTCATTCACCAAAGGACATTGAAACAAAGTGATCAGTGGCTTGTGGTAACGTTTGTACTCAAATGGAATAAGCTTTTGGCTGATACAAATTCTAACCTTGATGACATGTAAAATCTCTATGCATATGATTAATCGTTTATTTTTAATTGTCAAGTGAAACATTAATTAAGAGTTCTATTATGATCTGTAATTTGTATGTAATTAACGGGTTTGACAAATATTGAGCGGAGTTTGTTTATAGATCAAAATTTTCTATGCTAAATAAATGCAAATTTTCACCAAAAGTAGAGTGGGTGATTAGTTAATTCATTTTCTATTCAGTGAATTAGATGAATCTACATTTATATAATTAGAAATTGCTGGGAAATTGTGTTGTTGGCGGAGACCTTGACTTGAAGTTGTGCCAAAATGTAGATACTACCAAGAGACTAAACAAGAGTAAATTTTATTTTTAATCCTTTTAGTTTGCCTCGTGTCTTTATTGAATATGGAGTTTAAAACGTCTTTATTGGGTCTTTCAAGTTTGGTACTCATTCTAATTAGGTCTTTCACCAAAATGATTTTGTTTTATTAGCTAGTGATTCAAATGTGTATGCTATTGAATGAAAGTTCCTAAATCAAGAGTTATTGAGCTTTATTTGAAACAAAGTGCTATGGTTGATGTAATGAAAGACCAGTTCAAGATTGACGAAGATGTAGGGATAACAAATGATATGATTAGACTATTCGAATTTGATGAAACTGTTTTTAATTATGTTATTGAACTTGATGTGAATGAATCTATTGTAAATGAATTTGTTGTGAATGAACGTATTGTGAATGAGATGTGATTCTTTTATTAATTTTGTTTGTGTTTGGTATGAGGTTTGCTTCATGAACCGCTCTTTCTTTCTTTGTGCTTTTCTTCCATATATTAAAATATTTGTATTTATTTTTTGGGAGGAAAATTGTTGTTTCAATTTTTCTATTCACTATGAAATATTGTGTTAATCAATTAATTTTAACTTAAAGAGGAGAGATGAGAATGAACACCAAGTAATCAAGTTATTCTCTATCTGACTTCATCATTCCTTTGGTTTGGCTTTGATTATCGTAAGTGTGATGGGTACAGACTATTAAAATCAGCAATGCTTCATGCTTATTCACGTAAATCAAGTTTCAAGTAGTTTTGGTCCTTGAACTAACATTGCTTAATGATTGCCATGTAAGCTAACACAATGAAAAAACCATGTCTGTATATTATTTACCCATTGGAATGTAATGTAGCTTACAAGAGATGGGCTTAGAAACTTAATAATAATTGCTTGTATCATCTAAACTTAATATTATGTACCCATTGAAAGAATGGTAAATCTTAGGTCATCATAAATGATACCTCTCATGATTAGAAATTTCATATTAGTCCAAATATGGATGTTTTCATTTCTGTCTTTTGTTGTTATCCCCCCAGCACCCCCTTTATTATGCACATGTTGATTCAATTAATGATTGATCCACCAAATGCTTCCCTTTTCGTAATTTTTATTCAGTGAAATATCACAAAGGACTATTTTGTGAATTACTTGAATGATGAAGCAAATATCACAAAGGAGCTCCCTCTTCGTTTGAAATCTTTAGATATTGACGCAATTGGTATGTGATATTCATAGTTTCTACCATGATGTGAATTAACTGCAATCATTTCTTCTGAGTGATGCCTTACACCTCTTACCTTGATTTTCTATTACAGATTACTGATGCAGACCTATTGTGAAGGAAGCAAAACCAATTGAGATTACCCATCTTTTACTAGCATTATTGGATTTTCCTATACCTCTTCCAGTTAAAGCAGTATGGTAGAAACTTTCAACTTTATCTCTTCTTTCTTTTAGTTTTGCTTTCACGAATGATTGATCAATAATTTGAAAGATTTAGAGTTTTTTTCCCTTTTCCTCTAATTTTTTCAGCTTTCTTGACTTTTCTTTCAAGCAGAGACTGCACTTTAATGAAATGAAAGAGCTTCTCAAATAATCCTTTAAAATTTTTATTTATTAATTTTAAAGGATTTGAGCTATATATCTAGTTATTCCTTAATAATGCAACATCCCATTATATGTTTGATTATATTCTCACCTCTGCTTGGCATACATCCCATTTTTCAAGGAGACAGCCCATTCAATGTTTTAACCATCAAAGCATATTGACGCCGGAGAGTAACACAAGAAAAACCCTAAAAAAACAATACAGAGAAACAGCTCTGATGTTTATTTAAAATTATGCAAATTCAATAATAATGTTTACGAAACCCTAAGACCCTATTTATATGGTCGAAACAAAATAGGAGAATTAAATTAAGGCTAAAATTAAAATAACTAAAAATAAAAAAGTTTCCTAAAAAGTGTAAACTGCCAATTTGGAGGCCTAAACGTCTTTTTTTGGCTAAAATCTTGCCAGGCTAATAAAAATCAAGTTTTTTTCGTTGGCTCGTTTCCAATCAGACAAGGGTCTTTCGGGCCTGATTTGAGCCCGTGGCCCGTTCTAGGTAGTCCACCTGTCAGTTCTGTGCTGATCTGCCAACTCCACATCATCTGACTTGGATCCTCCTGCGTCACATATCTTGGCAGAAAATTGGTCAAAGTCCAGCTCAATGTGCAAATGGGTTGGTGTTTCTTGTTGTGCATACCGTGCAAGAGTCAGCCTTTAATCTTCCTATTTAAAGAAAAATTAATTTGAAGCTAATTAACTTTTTCCTTTTGGTCGGTTTTTAAGAAATTGATTGAGATAAGTCTCATAAAGAAAATTCTAACTTGTTTACAACGCCTTTGCGTTATTTTTTAGAATTGATAATGACAATAATAGGACTAGTTGGAAATAATGCCAAAACTCATTATTCCTGGAAACTTCATTCACAATGATGTTTAAGAGTCATTTTTGTTTGTCATTCTCAATCACCAAAGGACATTGATACAAAGTGATCAGTGGCTTGTAGTAACGTTTGTACTCAAATGGAATAAGCTTTTGGCTGATACAAAATCTAACCTTGATGGCACGTAAAGGCTCTATGCATATGATTAATCGTTTATTTTCAATTGTCAAGTGAAACATTAATTAAGAGTTCCATTATGATCTTTAATTTGTTCAATTTGTAATTAACGGGTTTGACAAATATTTAGTAGAGTTTGTTTATAGATCGAAATTTTCTATGTTAAATAAATGCAAATTTTCACCAAAAGTCGAGTGAGTGATAAGTTAATTCATTTTCTATTCAGTGAATTAGATGAATCTACATTTATACAATGAGAAATTGCTGGGAAGTTGTGTTGTTGGCAGAGACCTTGACTTGAAGTTGTGCCAAAATGTGGATCCTACCAAGAGACTAAACAAGAGTAAATTTTATTTTTAATCTTTTTAGTTTGCATCGTGTCCTTATTGAATATGGAGGTTTAAAACGTGTTTATTGGGTCTTTTAAGTTTGGTACTCGTTCCAATTAGGTCTTTCACCAAAATGGTTTTGTTTTATTAGCTAGTGATTCAAATGTGTATGCTATATGAATGAAAGTTCCTAAGTCAAGAGTTATTGAGCTTTATTTGAAACATAGTGTTGTGGTTGATGTAATGAAAGACCAGTTCAAGATTGATGAACATGTAGGGTAACAAATGATATGATTAGACTATTCAAATTTGACGAAACTGTTTTTAACTATGTTGTTGAACTTGATGTGAATGAATTTGTTATGAATGAATTTGTTATGAATGAACGTGTTGTGAATGAGATGTCATTCTCTTATTAATTTTGTGTGTTTGGTGTGAGGTTTGCTTCATGAGCCGCTGTTTTTTTCTGTGTGCTTTACTTCCATATGTTAAAATATTTGTATTAATTTTTTGGGAGGAAAATTGTTGTGTTCACGTGGTTTTGATCCTTAAACTAACATTGCTTATTGATTGCCATGTAAGCTAACACAATGAAAAGAAAAAAAAAAACATGTATGTATACTATTTACCCATTGGAATGTAATGTAGCTTACAAGAGATGGGCTTAGAAACTTAATAATAATTGCTTGTATCATCTAAACTTAATATTATTTACCCATTGAAAAAATGATAAATCTTAGGTCATCATAAATGATACCTCTCATGTTTAGAAATTTCATATTAGTCCAAATATGGATGTCTTCATTTCTGTCTTTTGCTGTTATCCCCCCAGCACCCCCTTTATGAGGCACATGTTGATTCAATTAATGATTGATCCACCAAATGCTTCCCTTTTCATAATTTTTATTCAGTGAAAATATCACAAAGGACTATTTTGTGAATTACTTGAATGATGAAGCAAATATCACAAAGGAGCTCCCTCCTCTGTATAAATGTCAGGCGGTTTGGTTTCGCCTCTCAAAACTCATTCAACTGAACTAAGGCGGCCAGCTACAGAAAGGGAAGAGAGACTTGTTTCATGTTAGCTTAGCAGCTCGTCCTTTTTCTATTGGGACCGTCTACAGGAAGCCAGCGGGCTGACGCATAGGAAAGGATCGATAGGCCCAATACAAAAGTAAGAGGGTGGTCTAGTGGAACTTGTCTAAGGGAGTGACTTATGGGCATAACAAGACCCTATTGAATACAAACACAATCCAAAAAGAAATATAATAACCTTGCTACTGTGATGAATATGAGAAACCAAGTTTCAATGGAACACTTTCAATTCGATTAAATGTTTTAATAAAAGTTTTCAATTTGCATTTAAAGGAAGCTTTTACAAGTTTCAATGCTGAATGTGAAGTGTTGCGCAATATTAGACATCAAAATCTTGTCAAAATCATTAGTAGTTGTTGCGGTGATAACTTCAAAGCCTTGATCCTTTAGTACATGCCTAGCGGGAGTCTCAAGAAGTGGTTATATTCTCACAACTTTTTTCTATATACCCTTCAAAGGCTTAATATAATGATAGATGTCGGGTCAGCACTTGAATATCTCCACCATGATCATTCAACACAAGTTGTCCATTGTGATATAAAGCCAAGCAATGTGCTACTAGATGAAAACATGGTTGAATATTTAGGTAATTTTGGCATTTCCAAACTCTTAGGAGAAGGAAAATCTATGATAGAAACCATGACACTTGCAACTATTGGCTATATGGAACCAAGTGATGTTTTCGGTATCTAATTAGTATATTATTTTGGATATAATATCAACCTTAATTTAAAAACTTTTCCTTATAAGTTTAAGACATCATTGGATATTTTGGTAATAATTTATTGTTTAATTATAGAATATGGATCGATGGGAATTGTTTCCAAGAAAGGTGACATCTATATTTATGGTATTTTACTGATAAAGACTTTCACAAGAAGGAAGCCTATAGATGTAACATTTGCTGGTGAAAAGAGCTTGAAGCATTAGGTGAAAACGTCATTATCTTGTGAAGTGATTGAGGTTGTTCATAGTAATTTGTTGAAGAGAGAGGAAGAACATTTCATTGCCAAACCAAATTGCATATCATCTATTTTGTGATTGGTTGTAGATTGTTATGCAAACTCACCTGTGGAAAAGGGAAATATGAAGGATGTTCTTGTGACACTAAAAAATATCAGAAGGAATTTTCTAAAGGATGTTTGATGAGCTTAATTAATTAAAACCAGGAGTAGAAAATTCTGCTCAAGTCAAATTATTTGAGAGCCTCATGTTTGTTTGTTCATTTTTATTGTTTTAGCATATGAAGATATATGTATAAAAATGTCAATTTTATATTTCCATTTTTGGAACTTAAATCTAAAATAACTAATTAGCTATTTGAACATCTTTGTTGTACATTTGTTTTCATATTTTGCAATTACTAATTAGAGCTCAACTCGACTCGAGCACAAATGAGATTGAATCATACTTGACCCGAGCTAAGTAGAGCTCGAGCTTACTAAAATGCTCAAGCCAAGCTCAAGCTCAATAAAATGACTAAGCTTGAGCATGTGTTGACCCTAAATTGGTTTTAATAATGACAAAACAAACTTAAATTGTTATAACCAATTTTATCTAAGTGTTTAAGTTGTTAAGATACATTGTACAAAGAAAATACGCGTCATTAACGAAGTGTACGTACTTAAGAAGATACATATGTACCTTGAAAAAGGTCTAAAGACCAAGATCAGAAGCTCCTAAGGTATTTGATCATAATGTAAATCTGTTTTTCAATTACCTAGCTTTATTATGGCTCTAAAACATTTTTTGAAAATATTTTTATCATTTAAAAACTTAATTTTAGAAAACATTTTTATCATTTAGAAACTTAATTTTCTAAATACAAAGTAAAAATTCTAAGTTTTTTAAAGGTACAGTCGATTGCATAAAATGGACAGTCGACTGCCCAAAGAAACGCATTTGGTCCATTTAAATTCAATTTTCATGTAGTTTTAACGGCTAGTTCTTGTCTTTCTATAAACAACTAGTTTTCTCAAAAGTTAGATTTGAAATGTGGGACCAAGCTCTAACGCCTAGTTTTCTCAAAAGCTAGATTTTAAATTTGAAATGTGGGACCAAGCTATAACAACTGTAAACAACTAGTTTCTAACAACTATAAACAACTTGTTTCTTGAGCTTACAAATACCCATTCCATTTGATAACTTAAACTCAACCAAACAACAATTAAATCTTAAGCATTCAAGTTCTTCAAAAGCTCAATTTAACTCTTCAAAGCTTTCAAAAATCTTCCTGAGCCATTCTTTAAGCTTTGATTCTTGAAAGAGATATATTATTCAGTTGTAAAATCTTCAATTACAATCTCTCTTGTAAAAACTATTCTATTCTCAAATCCTTGTAAAGAGTTAGTATAACTCTTGGTTGTAAGAGTTGGTTTAACTCCTGAAAATTTTTATGTATAAAACACTTGAAGAATAATTTCTTGTAATAGTTTAAACAACACTCATAAGTTATTTGTATCGGTTTGAATAACACTCGAAAGCTACTTATAAATTTTTTTTGTTGTGGGAAAAAAGTTTTAAAACCCAATTCACCGCCCTCTTGGGTGTTAGAGTTGGCACATACTTCATAGGTCCAGAACTAGAGACCTCTCGAAGACCACGGGGTCATGAACGCCTGTGAGCGAGCGGCGGGTAAGGGGCAGCGCCCCCAGCCACCAGGCCCTGTACACGTTTTGGGCCTGTGTTTTTTGCTTGGCAGTTTGGGCTCAAGAATAGTCATGGTTAGCAGCAGGACAAGGACCCTAGTTAGGGTGTCTTAAATTGCTTATAAATATTCTCTATATACTTAGCACACAAATATACGAGAGATTTGGGATGCTGACTATAGTGAAACTTATTGTAAGACATAGCCTTATTCTGGGGTGAATCTAGGTATATTGTGTCTTATATTTTTTTTCATTGTTAGCATGATTGACATTTCTCGAATCGTTCATTTGGTATTACAACTTTGTGTTCGAGGATTACGATCAGAGATATCGATTGGATCATGGATGGAAATCGAAAAGTTCAGAGGGAAGAGCTTTGAGTTGTGGAAACTAAAGATGCAGGATCTACTTGTGGACAAAGACATATATATGGTGATAATCGATTAGAAGCTGAGGAGTATCACAACCATGATGACAATATCAACTACACCATGGGTTATGACGACATCGGCGGTCGGAATGACGCCCCCGACAAAGACGACATTGCCTGTGGTGGTTTCAGCATTATCTTCGGCAGTAATCACAAAGTGGAAGAAGCTCGATCAAACGGCACAAAGTCTAATTTGACTGTGTCTGACTGATTCTGTCTTGATAAACATTTCTGAAGAGAATACTATGAAATAACTCTGGAGGAAGTTGGAAAGCTTTTATCGAAGTAAATCTCTAGTAAACAAACTATTTCTGCAGAAAAAGTTGTATAATCTTCGGATGGATGAGGTTGATTCTTTCTTTACTCATCTACATGAGTTCAACACTTTAATAGGTTAGTTATTATCTATCAGTGTTGATGTGACAGATGACGATAAGGCTATTACACTACTCTATTCACTGCTTGATTCGTGGTATAACTTGATAGTTGTGATTGGTAGTGGTACGACTGATATGTCTTTTGAGAGCATGGTGGCAACTTTATTGTCTAAGGAGATGAGACAGAAGGATACAGAGAACTCATAGAATGAGAATTTATATGTGAGAAGGCAAACCCATGATAGAAACTACAAGAGGTCTAGTGATAAACCCAAGTCTATGGGAAGATCGAAAAGTAGGGATAAATTTGGGTTGAAGTGTTGGAAATGCGAAAGTTTGGACATCTGAAGAGGATTGCAAAAGTAAAAGTGTTAACCCTGAAAAGTGGACAGGCAAAACATCAACTTCAGGAAACAAGAATCAGGATGATGAGACTGGTGACTTATATCTCACGTCTTATTTGGCTCAATCAGATTGAAGTGTCTGGATAATTGACATAGACGCATCCTTTCACATGACACCTCACAGGGATTGGTTTTGTGAGCATGAAAATTTTGATGGGGGAAACGTTGTATTGGGAGATGACTCTCTGATGAAAATTTTTGGTTATGGAAAGGTAAAGTTGAAGATGAATGATGGGACGATTAGGACACTTTCAGGCATGATTTATATTTCGGGTCTCAATAGAAACCTGATATCGGTCAGTATGATGACGGACGCGAAAATGAATTTCAGCTAAGACAAAAATTCATGCAAGATGACTCCTGGATCGATAGTAATCGCACAAGGTGCTCAATATGATACGTTGTACAAGTTGTTGAGAAATACAGTGAAAAGTTAGTGCAATTAAGGATTTATCTTTGAAAAGTTGATTGGTGATGAGGTGAAGTCCTCTATGTTGTGGCATCAAAGGCTTGGACTTATCGGTGAAAATGGATTATCTACTTTATCGTCAAAGTAGATGGTGGAACGAGTCCCATATTACTCCATGGGATTTGATTTCTGTGAGTATTGTCTACATGACAAGTAGAACCGAGTGAGTTTTCAGTCCACCGGCACGAGGGCGACAAGTATTCTAAATTTGATATACAATGATGTGTATGGGCCAGTTCCGGGCTAATATCTTAGAAAATCAAGTTATTATGTCTCTTTGATTGATGATTTTTCAAGATATGCATGGATGTACTTCATCGAGAGTAAAGTCGAAGCATTTGATAAGTTCTGAGAGTTTAAAGCCTTGGTTGATAATCAAATGGAAAGAAAGCTAAAGATGTTGAGATCAGATAATGGAGAGGAATTTTTATCAGTCAAGTTTGAATAATTCTGTGTGGCAAGCGACATTAAATGATAGAAAAAACTCTATATACATCTCAACAGAATGGGATGGCCGAGAGACTCAATTAATCACTTATAAAGAAGTCGAGGAGTATGCTGAGTTGTACAAGCTTGGAGACGAAGTTCTGGGCAGAGGTGGCGACTATGGCATGTTATTTGAAGAATATGTCACCTATATCAACTTTGCAGGATCATTCACCGTTTGAGGCGTTATTCAGGAAGAAGTCGAGTTTGGCTCATGTTAGGGTGTTTGGGTGTGATGCTTATGTGCATGTGCCTAAATAAATTAGGAGCAAACTTGACAGCAAATCAGTGAAATGCAAGTTCATTGGTTACAAGGATGGGGTCAAAGGGTACAATATATGGAATCCAGAAAATAGAAGTACAGTCTACAACAGAGACGTTGTGTTTAGAGAAACACAAAAGGATGTGGTAGTTGTCCAAGATGTGTCGTAACAGAAAAAGCATGTTTAATTTGATATTAGCTCGGGAGATAGAGAGTGGGAGACTACCCTACAAATTGCATCGGATACTTCATGATTTAAGTCAGTTGGGTTTAAGCACGCTATTTATGTTTCTAAAATGGAGGATGAGGATTCAGAGGCTGGTTTGGAGATGAATACTATACCAATCATGAGGAAATCCACACGGGTTAGGAGGCCACCCATCAGGTACTCCCCTGGTGCTTACAGTGCATTTTATGCTTTAAATATTATCGGTGATGATCGTAGCACTATGAAAGAGGCAAGGACCTCGAATGATACAAATCTGTAGAAGGATGCTATGAAAGAGAAGATGTAGGCATTGGGAAAGAATGAAACATGGAGTCTTGTAAAATTTCCTAGGGATGGCAAGGTAATTTGGTGCAAATGGATTTTCAAGGAGAAAACAAATGCTAATGGAATGGTAGAGAAGTACCAAGGCACATTTGGTTGCAAATGGGTACTCGCAAATAGATGGAATTGACTATGGTGAGATATTTTCCCCGGTAGCAAAGGTGGCATCTATTAGATTTGTCCTATCTGTGGCAACTGTTTATGATATAGAAGTTGAGCAACTAGATGTGAAGACAACTTTCCTTCATGAGGACTTAGAGGAGAAAATTTACATGAAACAACCAGAAGGATTTGTGAGCAAATGTAAGGAATAATTGGGTTATAAATTGAAGAATTTTGTGTATGGAATAAAGCAGTCACCACAAATATGGTACCAGAGGTTTAACACTGATGTCATTCAGCTTGGGTTCACTTGCAACTATACTAATCATTGCGTCTATGTGAAAAGTTTAAGGGTTGAATTTGTCATTTTAACCTCGTAAATTGATAATATGTTGTTGATTGGAAATAACAAGAAGGTGATTAGCACTATGAAGGCATTGTTGGCAAGGCAATTTGATATGAAATACCTAGGGCTAACAAACTTTATCTTGGGTATACAGACAAAGATGGATCGTGAAAAGCGAAAATTGTGGCTAAGTCATAATAAGTATATTGAAAAAGTGTTGAAGAAATTTAACATGCCTGACAGCAAGCTGGTAGGGATTCCCATTTCTTTGAGGACCAAGTTATTTCCAGAATACTGTCTAAAGATAAAGGAAGAAGTTAAAGAGATGGCGCATGCACCATATGCTAGTGTGGTTCGAAGCTTGATTACGCCATGGTGTGTACAAGACCAGATATTGCCCAAGCAGTAGGAGTATTGAACAGATATATGTCTAATATTAGGAAAGAGTATTGGACTACAATCAAGAGAGTTTTTAGATACCTTTGCGGCATGTCAAATTTTGCACTATGTTATGGAGGTATGGGAAGTGAGAAGAATCTTGATATAGTAGGATCGGTAAATGCTGATTGGGGAGGATATATTAACAATGAAAGATCTACAAACAGATATATGTTTAATTTATTTGGTGGGATGGTGAGTTGGATGGACAAGAAGCAAATTTTTGTTACTCATTCATCCACAGAATCAAAGTATATGGCGATAACTCATGCTGGAAAGAAAGCGGTTTAGCTTCAAAGGTTATATGTTGAGCTTGGCTAAAACAAAATACTAATAAAGGTGAAATGTGATAATCAATGTGTTATCTTCTTAGCAAAGAATCATGTATTTCATTTATGGACAAAGCACATTGATATCCAATATCACTTCATCAGGTAAAAGATTGAAAAGAAGGTGATAATTTTGGAAAAGCCGATACGGTAGTTGATTACGCCCAAAGAATAACGCGGTAGTTATAGCACAACTTTAGGGTGCCGATTCCACAGAGAGATAAATTAAAAAGAATAGTAGAAGGAACAAAGAAACTAAAGAAAAATATCGAATGATTAATGGAGAACAAAGATTAATTTTAAATGCAAATTAAAGTAAAGCAAAGTGACTAACGGAGAAAGTACTCAAATTTGACAAACAGTAAAGCGTCGAGAATCCCTTGCACAAATTTGATATTTTACTTATTCTTAATTCATTGAATAACTCAATTAGAAACTCAATTCCCAATTAGAAGGTGTAGATTTATAAACCAAGATTAAACCAAATGTAATCCTTTGAAAAATCATTCACCACTTTTAAAATACGTAAATTATTATCACTATTGAGAAAATCCAACGACGACAATATACTCACGAAGCAATATTGCAGCAAAGAATTAAATCAACATAGATAAATAATTGATCCTAACATAATCAAAGAGTTAATCCATTCAATAGAAAAAGCATGACTGAATCCATAAACAGAATAAATTATATGATTATTCGGAGAAGAAAACATCACCAATAAATTGAGAATGATAAAACAAAATAGTTTTAGTAATTGAAAATCAAATACATAAATTAAAATAAACAAAAATACCATCAACTATGCAAGTTCATCCCTAGCCCTACTTGAGAATTTAGTTACCCATAAATATAATGGCCAACAAAAATCTCAAAAGAAAAATTAGGGCAAACGGAAACATTGAACTTTAAAACTTAAAATAAATAAATTAAAACTAACAGCATATGGAGAGAGAAATTCCACATGCAGCTGCTGAGCGACACTTCCCCACGATTGGTAGCAAAATCCTTCAGATTGCACCCCTTGGTAGCAAAGCCTTCGAGATTACCCACCCATTTGATGAAGTGAAATGCGGCTTCTATAGAGGAATTCCATAAGTGCAATGTATTTCCAATTCGATGTGGGATTTGAGATTTAAGCCTTCACATGCCCTTCAAAACTTCTGCTCATGCTGAAATCATGCACAACCTGACTTTTGTCTACTAAAACTGCCATAACTTTCTCTAGAAAATTCAAATTTATGATCCATAAAATTCTCCAAAAAATAGACATACAGATCTTTTCACGCATATATGGTTCATCTCCTGTTTCTTCCTGAATCATTGCAGTTTAATCCGCAAAAATCACTTCTGCCACACTGAAATCACGCACAGCCTGACCTTTGTCTACTAAAACTGCCATAACTTTCTCTAGAAAAATCGTATTTACAAGCCATAAAATTCTCCAAAAAATAGACATCCGGATCTTTCCAAGAATATATGGTTCATCTTCTGGTTCTTTCTGAATCAATACAGTTTAATATGCAAAAATGAATGATCTGTACGGGCAATTCTAGCAGTTTAGTGAAACTCCTTTCCAAGAGCTTGTAAACGTGTAAAACAACAAAAAAAACAACTCAAAGTAACAAATTCCTAAGCTAAACATATAATAACCTAGAAAAACACAGTAAACACATAAATGAGATAAAATAGGATGAAATAACACAAATTAAAAGCTTAACAAATATAAATTAAAGGGCTTAAATATGAATATTTAAGCACTTATCACACCCCTAAACTTACATATTGCTAGTCCCTTAGCAATATGAAACTAAAAACTAAATGGAAAACAAAGAACACAAAGATAAATCCATGTTTCATGGTATCCAAAAATTTAAGTATCACACAAAACCATGATATTCATTCATGAGCAAGCTTAAAAAGTATAAACCCATCTTCACAATGAATAGGAATTTTAAAACCTAACTACTTACAAGAGGCAGGCTAAGGCATCACAAGTCCGAATCAGTGTAAAGTGAACTAGCACATAGAAATGAAGCTTCCAAATAACTCAAATGTGTAATGTCTCCATGTCTCAAGATTTACCGAATTTCCCATCAGAATGAACAATAATGGCGTAGTTTCTATTTTTTTCTTTTATTATGAGACTTTGCCATGTTTAGTTCCCTTAAGCTT
Source organism: Bretschneidera sinensis (assembly GCA_023935145.1). NCBI lineage: Eukaryota > Viridiplantae > Streptophyta > Magnoliopsida > Brassicales > Akaniaceae > Bretschneidera > Bretschneidera sinensis. The sequence continues at coordinate 107,082,134 of CM043697.1, read as the reverse complement.
TCTAATTGAACCATGTAGCGAGTGTTGAGTCAATGACTCCCAAACCAGATGGTTTTAGGACATTAGGTATAAAAACACCCCTAAGGACTTACTAACTCGAGTCAAAAAAGCTACGAAACTAAACTGGCCTTAATGCTACCAAGCAAGATTCTTACCTTTTGACGTGAACGCTCACTGCTTACCGAGGCAAGAGGTCTAGTTACTCAGCGAAAAGTTTATCAATAATCATTATGAGAAAAATTCCCAACACTCACTGCTTATTGAGGCAAAAGGTCAAGTTACTCAGTGAAAAGTTTATTAATGATCATCATGAGCATTTTTTTTCTATTTTTTTCTATGCCAAAGTGTTCATCCAACAAGTCATCAAGTTTCAGTTAAGCCATGGAAACATACATGTGAAAATCACATGTCATACCTCACACAATTATGTGCTAATATGCTCGTTTCAGATTAGATCAAACATGTGAATTCTTAAATGCCTAAAGTAAGTAACAAAATTTTAAAACTCTATCTTCAAATCATGTGTTCAAGATTTTAAGCTCACCAATGACATCACATCATAGTATTTGTTTAGATCAACCGAAATTTCAAAACAACATGAGCATTCATTTATCTTTTCTTTTAAACAACAACAAAACTGGGACAAAATGTGTGTGAATGTGTCTCCCATACCCCCAAACTTAAATTACACATTGTCACCAAAGTGTGTTTATCATGGAAAGAACTGACTTGGGAGATGGAGAACTAGCTGGAATGGCATAGCTCATTGCACACCCTCAAACTTGAACTGATGCACACATTGTCCAATACTGAAAAACAAAAAGAAATGAAAAACAATAATAACTTAAGGATACGCTATGGAGTGCCTCCCATGAACGCTAAATTTTATGTCTTTAGCCAGACGGTGCACCACTCTCACTGTTGGCCTCATTGTGGTGCTGAAGATAAGGCTCCATACTCAGTGGCTTCAGTGCTAGTCTTTTGGCAGGTAATACCTAAAGTCCACCACATGTGGCTCAAGTGCTCTTGGTGTTGCCCATTTAATATCAGTAATAGGATATATGATTCCCACATCTAATAGTTTCAACACTTCATTCTTCACTATTTCTTTCATAGTGGGATTAAGCCTACGCTGAGGTCTCTACGAGGGCTAGTTCCTTCCTCCAAAATAATTTTATGAGAACAGACCAGGGGACTAACACCTTTTATATCAGCAATAATCCAACCTAAGGCTGACTTATGCTCACTTAGGGTCTGAATTAATTTTTCACTTTGAGACTCAGACAATTCAGATGAGATAATAACAAGAAAAGTGTCACCTAGACTAAGGAAAACATGATTTAAACCCTTAGGCAGAGGCTTCAATTCAACTTTGGGTGCTTCCACACTTGAAGGAATTTTTTTGCACTTCTCTCAGGCAACTCCTCAAACTTCGATTGCCATGCCCAAGTGCTATAATCCTGAGTTCTATAAAAAATAGCACAAATATCAACAATATCAGATAGATCACTAATAGAATCAAACTCAGAATTAACAAGAAAATACTCAAGGGAATCAAAATCATGAGCTATAGAAACTCCCCTATCCATGAGTGAGTCAATCATGTATGTCTGGTGGCTCTCGTTATCATCTTTTGGCTGTTTTTCAATATGGAAGATATTCACCTCGAAGGTTATATTTCCAAAAGACAACTTCATGAGCCCATTCCTGCAATTAATAAGAGCATGAGCAGTGGTAAAGAACGGCCTACCTAAAATCAAAGGAATTTTAGAAGTAGTATCAACAACAGAGCTAGTGTCAAGGATTAGGAAATCAATAGGATAATAAAATTTTTCAATTTGAATTAAAACATCCTCTCCCACACCCCAAGGTACTTTGACTAAACGGTCAACCAATTGCAATACCATAATGGTTGGTTTGATTTCTCCCAACCCCAACTGCAAATAAATAGAATATGACATTAGATTCATGCTAGCTCCTAAATCTAGCAAAGCTTGCCCAAACTCATGATTTCCAATGCTACATGCAATGGTTGGACAACTAGGATCCTTGTACTTGGGAGGAATCTGCTTCTCAATTAGAGTACTAACTTGCTCTGTCAAGAACGTTGTCTTCTTCACATGGTGTTTCCTTTTAACTGTACACAAATCCTTGAGAATTTTTGCATAAGTAGGAACTTGTTTAATCACATGCAAAAAGAGGAAGATTGATTTTTACTTGCCTTAGATTCTCTAGGATTTCATTGTTTGGATCCAGATTTCACTTGCTTGATTTTAAAGCTTGAGGGAATGGTACCTTAACAGGACTCTTTATCACCTCAGGTTCCTTGGGCAGCTCGGCATCACTACTATCTTGACCCTTTTCCACATCCTCTGATTTCTCCATTGTTGGGATGTGTAATGACTTACCACTTCGTGTCACAATGGCATTCACATCCTTCAAATTCTTTTGCGCCATATGTTGACCATGGAGTATGGACTGAGCTTGAGAAGGGAACTTACCTCACTCATTCACACTCAAAGAGCTCATTAATTTGGACACTTGGCTCTTTATCTCCTTATTTTCTTCAACAACCTGCGTAATTAATGATTCACATCTTTGGTTAGTCTTACTCTATACCCCAATAAAAGCATGCAAAATGTCTTCTAAAGGACTCCTAAAAGATGTAGATGTATGATATGGTGCAGGATATGATCTAGGGGGTTGTGCAGGCAGCTGGTTTTCAGGCTTCCAGCTAAAATTGGGGTGATTATGCCACTCTGGATTATAGTTATCAGAGAAAGGTGAAAAAGGCTTCTTGTACATACCTAAGGCATTACATTGTTCCTCATATATCCCTCTCATCTCAGCAAATATGAGATACTATTGGGCGAGATGATCTACCCCGCCACACACAAAACATGGTCCAAAAGGCTCTACATGATTAGCTACGTGTTGGCTTTAAGTCCTTAGTCTTTAACATATCTAGCTCCCTAGTGAGCATCTTGACCTTAGCATTTAGGTTATACTCTTCCCTAAGATGGTAAATTCCACTACTATTTGGGTTTCCTGTAGGTCGTGACCTATTTGTGCTCTCAGTGGCACTAGGTCTAGTCTAAATGTGAGCTTTTTCAGTAGGCTCATTGAGGTATTTTATGGCCTCATCGAGATCTTTCTGTAAGAACTCACCATTACACATCATCTCCACAAATTGGCGCTTACTAGATGTAAGTCCCTCATAAAAATAGCTCACTAAGTGTTAATTCTCATACCCATGGTAAGGACACATACTCAACAACTCCTTAAATCTCTCCCACGACTGATACAAAGTCTCACTATCCTTTTGTGCAAAAGTAGAGATTTGTTTTTTTAAAGTGTTGGTCTTATATTGGGGAAAGCATTTATTAAAGAAAACTTGAGTCATCTCATTCCACAACCCAATAAATCGTGGCCTCGGTGAGTATAGCCAACTCTTAACTCTATCTTTCAAAGAGAAAGGAAAGCACTTAAGTCTCACAATATCATCAGTTGCATTTTGACTATGAAAAGTCGTAACTACTTCCTCAAACTCCCTAATGTGCACATATAGGTTTTCATTTTCCAAGCCATAGAACGTAGGGAGTAACTGTATCATCCCTGTTTTAAAATCTAGTTGGCGAATATTAGCCAGAAACATGATGCATAATGGCATGGCTATGCATGTAGGGTGGAGGTAATTCTGAAGGGTCCTAGTGGGTTGATCTCCGTGTTCACTCATTCCTTCAGGACTAGATGGATTGTCAAATAAAGGATTTAAAAAGTTTGATTCTCACTCTAGCACAGGCTTACAAGCAAATCTACCCAAGGCGTCTTTATGTCTGTGCATGTAAGGTAAAAAATAATAAAAAATACTATAAAAAGAAAGAAAGGAAAAAGAAAAAAATAATGCAGCAAGCTAAAAGAAGGAACAAAGTTACCACCTTTACAAGCTGCTGAAAAGAAAAACTATCTAGCAATTCTTCTACCGTCTCCCCAGAAACGGTGCCAAAATTTGGTTACGCCCAAAGAATAATGCGGTAGTTGTAGCACAACTTTGGGGTGCCGATTCCACAGAGAGATAAATTAAAAGAATAGTAGAAGGAACAAAGAAACTAAAGAAAAATATCGAATGATTAATGGAGAACAAAGATTAGTTTTAAATGCAAATTAAAGTAAAGCAAAGTGACTAACGGAGAAAGTACTCAAATTTGACAAACAGTAAAGCGTCGAGAATCCCTTGCACAAATCTAGTATTTTAATTATTATTTATTCATAGAATAACTCAATTGGGAACTCAATTCCAAAAATTCCCAATCAGAAGGTGTAGATTTATAAACCAAGATTAAACCAAATGTAACCCTTTGAAAACTCATTCGCCACTTTTAAAATACATAAATTATTATCACTATTGAGAAAATTCAACAACGACAATATACTCAGGAAGCAATATTGCAGCAAAGAATTAAATCAATATAGATAAATAATTGATCCCAACATAATCAAAGAGCTAATTCATTCAATAGAAAAAGCATGACTGAATCTATAAACAAAATTGTAGCTCGAGGTTTCAACCCAAGAGGGGGGTGAATTGGGTTTTTAAAAACTTTTGCGGAATTTATACAAGTTTATAAAAACTGATAAGCAACAAATAATTAATACAAGTAAAAAGCTGTAAATAAAGAGTTTAAGGAAAGAGGATGCAAACACAGTTATAGTGGTTCGGCAATATCGGATTCGTTCCGACCCTACGTCCACTCTCTTCAAGGAACTCCTTGAAGTAATCCACTAAGAAAACTTAGTCGCACAACTTAGCCGGGTGTTGCACAAACCATACACAAGCAATTTACAGGAATTGCTTAAACCGAAAAATCCCCTTCCTTTCGGAAGTTTCCCCTTCCTCTCGGAAGTAATCTCTTTACAAAGATGGTGTAAAGTAAAAGGTAGAGAGACAACAAATGAAAGCTTATTACAACAGAAATGTCTCTCTTTCAAAGTAAAGCTTGAAGAAATGGCTCAATAAGATTATTTCAAAGCTTTTTTGTGTTTCAAGAGTATAAAAACTTGATTATATGAGATCAACTCTTTTTCAATATGTGCTTCTTGTTTTTGAAAGCTTTGCTGAATGGGTTTATATAGCAATCAATTAATATGGCCGTTTTGGACTTTAATTTGAAAAAGATTTACTTTAAAACGTTTAGATTTGGAGTCCAACGGTCATATTTTTGAATTACCAGTCGACTGGGTCGAGATACCAGTCGACTGGGTTCACTTGAAAAATACTCGTTTTCAGACCTTCTGGGTATCCAGTCGACTGGTATATATCACCCAGTCGACTGGGGACTTACTGTCCATTTCACCAGTCGACTGGGTTGATTCATCCAGTCGATTGGGATATTACTGGTCAAAGTACCAGTCGACTGGGTTAATTCATCCAGTCGACTGGGTACCTTTTGACCCATATACCAGTCAACTGGTATATGTACCCAGTCGACTGAGTTGTCTTCCAACCCAGTTTTTCTTCTGTTTTTCATTAAAAACATTTAAAAATAATGGTTTTAGAAAAACCTTTTGTGTTTGAGCCATTGAACAAGCTAATACAATGTATGAGTGAGACTTACATTGGTTCTAAACCTTAAGACCTATACTAGATCTTCAGTCTTCACTTGATACTTGATTTGGTTCGAGTTTTTGCACTTTGTTCCTTGGTTGAATGTGTTTGATCCTTAATACAACTTAGTTTAAACATGTTAGTTAAATAATAGTTGTGTTTTGCCATCATTAAAATACGGGCGAGGGTCAACAATCTCCCTCTTTTTGATGATGACAAAACTAATAATGTAAAAACAATTTTAAAAACTAAGTGTTAAGATTTTACAAAAATTTGGACAGAGTCTCCTCTGTTTTTCGAGTAAAACCACCCTGTAAACAAGCAAACACAGTTTATATTTCTTTCAACCAATCCAGAATTAAACTCAACCAATCAATAAATATTTTTACAAAGATATGGAGCTATGCTCCCCCTAAATCTATGCATTGGTTGCGTTTTACTTAGATTTTCTCGTTTTTCTCATTTTTCTCCCCCGTTTTGACAACAGCAACCAAAGGGGGCAGAACATAAAAAATAAGCTACTTAGCCAATACAGTTAAATAGGTTATAAGAATACAAAGAAGTATGCGAAGATTTGGCTTCATTCGAATTTCAGAAGCCTTCCCGGGAAGAGCCGAAAGTTTTTCAAGCATATAAGTATTTTATAGCAGTTTTAGTGACCAAACAGATATTTAAAATAGTTCTAACATATCACAAATAGCGTAAATAAATGCAAGAAATATGGCTAATAGTATTACATCATCATAGAGAAAAAGTCAATACAAGTAGGGCCTCATAGAGCCATAACTAAGAAAAACAAACATGAGATGTCCGTGCTATGTGACAAAAACTGGAAAAGCGCTAAGAACTGATAAAAGGAAGAGACTCATGGTGCGAGAGAGTCCGAGCTGTCACGAAGAAGTTCCCTAATCTCAGCTAGGGAACCCTCGGTGTGCTCTCGATGTAACTCGAAGTCGTCCCGTAGATGGTCTATGGAGGAGCTCAGCCTCTGGTAATCGGACTGCATGGACTGAAAACCGGACTCCATTGTTATCTGAAGACTCGTGATAGCTCGTAGGATGTCACCATAACCAGTCTGACCAGTACTCGAGTCACCAATGGGAGGTGCTCGGGTATCCGTCTCCATCTCAACAGCCGTATCAGCATCCTCATCACTGTCACTCGCATCCTCTCGGATCCTTAGGCGCTTTCCGGCCTTTGGATAGAGAAACCCTTCACGAACAGTACATCCCATCATCTTCAGAGATGAGATGTTGATGATATCCGTCAATCCGATATCCTGAGCCTCGGAGGCAGGCAAAGGTACCCGGAAGTGCTGGAGGATGAGCGTAATGAGCATCCCATAAGGAAGACACCCGGAGTCGTTTGCTTCGCCGTTTATCATGTTGGCGAGCAGCAGAGGATATATATTGAAGTGGTGCCCAGATTTTAGGCACCAAATCAATACCGTATCTATTTTAGATAGATACCCTCGACTCTCGAGTCTCGGGTGGATGGTCCAACTGACAATCAATTGAAACATCTTTGAGTCGAGGGGCAAGTCACTACATGTGTGAAATGTAGTGGGTCTGTACACATAGTTAGGGTCACCCCTGACTATCCGACAGGCCTCCTCAACTTCAAAGTTGTCTGGCCATCCATCCAGACTCCATTGAACCCCCCTTATAGGGATTCTCAGAATGCTCATCAAAAGGTCAGTGTTGACCTCAAACTCCACACCGCTAACTCTAGTTCTGAATCTCAGAGCCAGAGGACTGGGTTTCACCAAGTTCGCATAGAACTGGTGAATCAGTCGCGGGTAATATTTTTCATGAATTCTGACCAGTGGGGTCAGATTTACTGCCTCAAAGGCTGGTAGAATATCGAAATTACCATGGCGAATAAAGTCGAAATCAACGACTCTACCCGTCATGAGTTTCTTGTGACGGATTATTGAATTATACCTCTTATGAGCCGCTGGGCTATAAAACAGAGTCTGCTCCAACTCTGTTCTGGGCTCCTTGCTGGATGACCCTGCTGCTCCCTTCCCTTTCGACTCCGAAGCCGAAAGTTTTGAAGACCTTGGCTTTTTGGGCGCATTAGGTCCACTTGTTGTGAGTTTTATACGGATTTTGTCACTCATTTTGGAGAAATTTGAAGTTTTTGGAAAAAGACGATTTGGTAAAAATGAGAGATTTTAACCGTAGAAAGTTAAAAATCTCTTTAGGAATGAGTAGATCGGTGTGTTTAGAAGGGATTTGGATGGTTTTTAGATCAAAAAGATGAATTTTTCTAGAGAGAGAAAGCTTGGGCTCTTTGAAAATGGCGTAAAAATGGCGAAAATGAACAGTCCCTTTTATAGAATCGCGATACCAATCGACTGGGTAAACGTACCAGTCAACTGGGTCCCTTTGAAAAGATGAACAGTTTCTTTACCAGTCGACTGGACTATTTTTACCAGTCGACTAGAGGACAAAGGTTTTTCAAAAAGTTGGCTCCAAACAAGATTTAATCTTATAGACGACTGGAGAAGACTTACCAGTCGTTTGGTAGAATTGGCAGAGAGTTGCCAGTCGACTGGGTCAAAATTATCAGTCGACTGGAATATCTGGCAGAGACTTACCAGTCGACTGGGTCACATGTACCAGTCGACTGGACCCTTAGCAAAATTTTCAGTCTGGTATTTTTTAGCACGAATTTGTTTATCTATGACATTTTTTAGTGAGGGAAATAATTAAACAATGATTAATACTCTTTCACTCAATGTCAAATATGCAAATGATGAAATGAGATGCAATCAAACATTCAGTTTATCAAAATCAAGCAATCCCATCAACATTCTAATTTTACAAAAACTAGCTTCACTTAAGGGTTTTGTAAGAATATCAGCTATTTGATCTTCTGAAGGTATAAATTCTAATCTTATATCACCTTTTTGAGCATGATCTCTTAGGAAATGATGTCTAATCTCTATATGCTTGGTTCTAGAGTGCTGAATAGGATTTTTGGTTAGGTTGATGGCACTAGTATTATCACAAAATATAGGAATATTTTTTAGACTCATGCCATAGTCTTCTAGTTGTTGTTTCATCCATAGTACTTGGGCACAACAACTGCCAGCTGCTACATATTCCGTCTCAGCGGTTGATAGTGCAACTTAATTTTGTTTCTTGGAGAACCAAGAAGTTAACATAGCACCTAAGAATTGGCATGTTCCACTTGTGCTTTTTCTATCTAACCTGCATCCAGCAAAATCAGCATCCGAATATCCTACTAGCTCAAAAGATGATTCTCTAGAATACCATAATCCTATGGTTTGGGTCCCTTGTAGATATCTAAGGATTCTTTTTACTGCAACTACATGTGATTCCTTAGGATTATATTGAAATCTAGCACACATGCATACACTGAACATTATATCAGGTCTACTTGCAGTCAAGTACAGTAAAGCACCTATCATGCTTCTATAATATTTAGAATCTACAGTTTTACCTCTTTCATCAAGATCAAGTTTGGTGGTTGTGCTCATAGGCGTTCCAATTGGCTTTGAGCTTTCCATCCCGAACCTCTTTAGTAGATCTTTGATGTACTTTTGTTGATTGATGAAGATACCTCCTTTTAGTTGCTTGATTTGCAGTCCAAGGAAGTAGGTAAGTTCTCCCATCATGCTCATTTCAAATTCACCTTGCATGCACTTTGCAAACTCTTGACACATAGATTCATTAGTAGCACCAAATATAATATCATCAACATATATTTGAACTATCAAAGTGTCATTTTTGTGAGTTTTTGTGAAGAGAGTTGTATCTATTCTACCTCTTACAAAATCATTATCAATCAAAAATTTACTTAGTCTTTCATACCATGCCCTTGGAGCTTACTTCAACCCATATAGAGCTTTAGAAAGTTTATAGACATGATTTGGAAGACTTGGATTTTCAAATCCAAGAGGTTGTTCAACATAAACCTCTTCTTCTATAAAGCCATTTAAAAAGGCACTTTTCACATCCATTTGAAATAGCTTGAATTTATTAAAGCATGCAAAGGCTAATAACATTTGAATAGCTTCTAATCTAGCTACGGGAGCATAGGTTTCATCAAAATCTATTCCTTCCTCTTGGTTATATCCCTTAGCAACTAGTCTAGCCTTATTTCTAGTTACTATACCATTTTCATCCATTTTATTTCTATATACCCATTTAGTTCCAATAATTGAATGATCTTGAGGTCTTGGAACTAGTTCCCAAACATTGTTTCTCTCAAATTGATTTATCTCTTCCTGTATTGCAATTATCCAATCATTATCTTTTTTAGCTTCTATAAATGTCTTAGGTTCTACTTGAGACAAATAAGCTACAAAATTGCAAATATTTCTAACAGAAGAGCAAGTTCTTACCCCTTGTGAAGGATCACCAATTACTTGATCAATTGGATGATGATTTACATACCTCCAATCCTTGGGTAGATTTTCCTCTTGTTGACTTGAGGATGGTTGGTCCAAATTTGGAGTTGCCATCCCTTCATTTGTTTGAGTAGAACTCACTTTTGGGTCAACAATGGAAGTAGGAGTTTCCATTCTTGGAATAAAATCTACATCATCTTTAAAGGAAACTTCTCCACTACTCATTGGGTTAGATTCATCAATAGTTACATGCACAGATTCTTCTACTACTAGAGTTCTCTTATTGAAAACTCTATAAGCCTTACTAGTAGTTGAATATCCTAAAAATATCCCTTCATCAGTCTTGGAATCAAATTTACCCAAGTTAGTTTTATTGTTATTTAAGATGAAGCACTTACTACCAAAGGCACGAAAATAGGAAATATTGGGCTTTCTCCCTTTCCATAATTCATATGGTGTTTTATCAAGTAAGGGCCTTATCAAAATTTTATTTAAAACATAGCAAGAAGTATTCACGGCTTCAGCCCAAAAATATTTTGGTAAATTATTTTCACAAAGCATTGTTCTTGAAAATTCTTCTAGAACTCTATTTTTCCTCTCAACAACTCCATTTTGTTGAGGAGTTCTAGGGGCTAAAAAGTTGTGATTAATTCCATTTTCATCACAAAATTTTGAAAAGCTTTGATTTTCAAATTCTTTGCCATGATCACTTCTTATGCTTGAAATACAAATTCCTTTTTCATTTTGTACCTTTTTGCAAAACTTTTCAAATCCTTTGAAAGCTTCATCCTTATAAGTAATAAAAATAACAAAGGTATATCTTGAATAGTCATCAACACTAACAAGAGCATATTGATGGCCTCCTAGACTAATGGTACTAATTGGACCAAATAAGTCCATATGCAAAAGTTCCAAATGTCTAGTAGTTGAGACTACATTTTTTGCTTTAAAAGATATCCTAGATTTTTTTCCCATTTGACAAGCATTGCAAATTTTGTTTTTCTCAAAATTGATTTTAGGAAGTCCATAACTAAATCTTTTCTTGAAACAATTTTTAGCAAGTTCATGTTTACATGACCAAGCCTTCTATGCCATAGCCATTGATTTTCACTAAAGGCAGGAAAACATTTTTCATTAACGGAATGCAGAGATTTCAAATCAACTATATAGACATTTTCATGTCTATGGCCAATGAATTTGATCTTGTTGCTCTTGATGTCTATAACTAGACAATGAGAGGTCTCAAATGTGACTTTATATCCTTTGTCACATAATTGACTAATGCTAAGTAAATTTGGCTTAAGGCCTTGCACTAGCAAAACATTATCTAGGGTTGAGAAATCATTACCGACTTTTCCATGCCCGATGATCTTTATTTTAGTATTGTCTCCAATTGTCACAAGTCCACCATCTCTTAGAGTTAGCTCCTTGAATACGCTTTTATCACCGGTCATATGCTTCGAGCAACCGCTATCAAGGTACCAACAGTTACCTTTCTCTTTGGTGTGAAGACAAATCTACATCACACAAGGATATACGATAGCACTTTTAGGTACCCAAAATTTCTTGGGTCCTTTGGGGTTAGTCCTGGAAAATACGGTTCCTTTTGGGACCCATACTCTCTTAATATGTGGTACTCTATGAACAAGTTGATGATGTACAATCCTAGTATTATAGTCATAGAAATTTCTAGGAAATCTTACATGTGCATTCCTATAATCCTTAGGATGATAGTTCCTAGGATACATGATTCTATGGTAAGGGGTATGAAAATGCATGTCATTTCCAGAAAATGAACGATGATGCATTCTAGGATACATGCTAGCATATGTATGCAAGTTATTTCTAGAATAGCCATGATGGTGATTCCTAGGATGAGCATGAGCAGAATGCATTCTTTGATTATACACATTGTTCCTAGAATGAGCATGATGATCATTTCTAGGGTGTGTATGAGCATTTCTAGAATGAGCATACAAATAAGCATGAGTATTTTTAGGATGCTTCAATTTAGTATGATCATTTAAGTTTCTAGACTTCCTCGGATTTATCAAGGGAGTGCTTTTAACAAGGTTAGGAGCTTTTGAAGTAGAAGCTCCATCTACACAAGAGGCTTTCATGAATAAGCTCTCTTTTGTTTTTTGTTTTCCCAATGGAGAATATCCTACACCAGATTTTCCTCCACTTAATCTTTGGGAAGAAAGCACTTCATCAAGTTTTTCTTTACCAAGCATAAGTCTAGATACAGTGCTGTTTAATTCAAAAATTTTATTTTTCAAATTCTCATTTTCATCTTTAAGAAAATCTTGAGACGAATTATACAGTAAAGATGATAATTTTTCCTTTTCTTCTCTAAGAACTATCATTTCTTTAGAAAGAGATGATACTTCTTTCTTAAGAACAGAATTTCTAGAATCAAATTTCTTTAATTCTTCATGCATTTCATTTATGACTTCTAGCAGTTCTTCACTACTAGTAACAATATTATTTTTTGAAGAGGGAGAAGAAGTTACCTCACTTTCATCATCGATTGCCATCAAACAAAGGTTGGCAATTTCTTCGTATCCGATTTCTTTGTCTGATGACTCATCTTCTTCGTCATCACTCCAGGTAGTTGCTACCATAGCTTTCTTCTTGAAGCCCTTGTATGGTTTGCTTGAAACCGGACAGTCAGCTTTTATATGTCTTGGCTTCTTGCAGCCATAGCACATAAGTGGTTCCCTTTTTGAGGTGGGATCCTTTGAGTAAGGTTTCTTGCTTTTCTTCAAGAACCTATGGAATCGTCTGGTGATTAAAGCCATTTCACCATCCTCTTCACTACTCTCTGCTTCTTGTTCTAATTCCTTTTCTTTGTTGCTCGTAGAAGCTTTGAAAGCAATTTGCTTTTTCTTCTTCTCATCATCATTGACGATGGGAGTCATTTCTTCCATCTCGTATGTCAATAATGACCCAAGCAACGTCTCAACATCAAGCTTGTCAAGATTTTTGGCCTCCTGAATGGCTGTCCTCTTTGGTTTCCATTCTGGTGGCAGAGATCTTAAGATTTTTCTGGTTAGTTCAACTTCCTCAATATTCTTGCCAAGCAATTTTAAACCATTTATAATAGTAGTGAATCGTGAGTGCATTTCGGAAATGGTTTCGTTAGGAGACATCTTAAAAGATTCATACTCGGAAATTAGCATGTAAATTTTAGACTTTTTTACTTCACTTGTTCCTTCATATGTGACTTGCAATTTATCCCATATTTCTTTAGCAGAAACACATGCAGATATTTTGTTATATTCAGAAATATCTAATGCACAATGTAGCATGCTTGTTGCTCTGCTATTGAGAGACATCGTTCTACAATCCTCGTCAGTAAACTCAGTTTTGAGTTTAGGCATTGTATGAAGAGTCTCTCCAATAACTATTTATTTTGAGGGAATTTTAGGTCCCTCTTCTATAATTCTCCATAGATTATAATCTTGTCCTTCGACAAAGATTTTCATTCTATTTTTCCAGTAGTTATAATTTGATCCATTGAACAATGGTGGTCTAGTATAAGAGTGTCCCTCAGAGTAGCTATTTGCTGCCATTGGATCAACTCTAGGAATTTAAGCCTTATAAAGAGAACGAGGCTCTGATACCAATTGTAGCTCGAGGTTTCAACCCAAGAGGGGGGGTGAATTGGGTTTTTAAAAATTTTTGCGGAATTTATACAAGTTTATAAAAACTGATAAGCAACAAATAATTAATACAAGTAAAAAGTTGTAAATAAAGAGTTTAAGGAAAGAGGATGCAAACACAGTTATAGTGGTTCGGCAATATCGGATTCGTTCCGACCCTACGTCCACTCTCTTCAAGGAACTCCTTGAAGTAATCCACTAAGAAAACTTAGTCGCACAACTTAGCCGGGTGTTGCACAAACCGTACACAAGCAAATTATAGGAATTGCTTAAACCGAAAAATCCCCTTCCTTTCGGAAGTTTCCCCTTCCTCTCGGAAGTAATCCCTTTACAAAAATGGTGTAAAGTAAAAGGTAGAGAGACAACAAATGAAAGCTTATTACAACAGAAATGTCTCTCTTTCAAAGTAAAGCTTGAAGAAATGGCTCAATAAGATTATTTCAAAGCTTTTTTGTGTTTCAAGAGTATAAAAACTTGATTATATGAGATCAACTCTTTTTCAATATGTGCTTCTTGTTTTTGAAAGCTTTGCTGAATGGGTTTATATAGCAATCAATTAATATGGCCGTTTTGGACTTTAATTTGAAAAAGATTTACTTTAAAACGTTTAGATTTGGAGTCCAACGGTCATATTTTTGAATTACCAGTCGACTGGGTCGAGATACCAGTCGACTGGGTTCACTTGAAAAATACTCGTTTTCAGACCTACTGGGTATCCAGTCGACTGGTATATATCACCCAGTCGACTGGGGACTTACTGTCCATTTCACCAGTCGACTGGGTTGATTCATCCAGTCGACTGGGATATTACTGGTCAAAGTACCAGTCGACTGGGTACCTTCTGACCCATATACCAGTCGACTGGTATATGTACCCAGTCGACTGGGTTGTCTTCCAACCCAGTTTTTCTTCTGTTTTTCATTAAAAACATTTAAAAATAATGGTTTTAGAAAAACCTTTTGTGTTTGAGCCATTGAACAAGCTAATACAATGTATGAGTGAGACTTACATTGTTTCTAAACCTTAAGACCTATACTAGATCTTCAGTCTTCACTTGATACTTGATTTGGTTTGAGTTTTTGCACTTTGTTCCTTGGTTGAATGTGTTTGATCCTTAATAAAACTTAGTTTAAACATGTTAGTTAAATAACAGTTGTGTTTTGCCATCATTAAAATACGGGCGAGGGTCAACAAAAATAAATTATATGATTATTCGGAGAAGAAAACATCACCAATAAATTGAGAATGATAAAACAAAGGAGTTTTAGTAATTGAAAATCAAATACATAAATTAAAAATAAACAAAAATACCATCAATTGTGAAAGTTCATCCCTAGCCTTACTTGAGAATTTAGTTACCCATAAATATAATGGACAACAAAAATCTCAAGGGAAAAATTAGAGCAAACGGCAACAATGAACTTTAAAACTTAAAATAAATGAATTAAAACTAACAATACATGAGAGAGAAATTCCACCCGCAGCTGATAAGCGGCGCTTCCCTCTGATTGGTAGCAAAATCCTCCAGATTGCACCCCTTGGTAGCAAAGCCTCTGAGATTGCCCACCAATTTGATGAAGTGAAATGGGGCTTTTATAGGGGAACTCCATGAGTGCAATGTGTTTCCAATCCGATATGGGATGTGGGATGTAGAATATGCTTCCAACTGATGTGGGATGTGGGATTTAAGCCTTCACATGCCCTTCAAAACTTATGTTCACGCTGAAATCATGCACAGCCTGACCTTTGTCTACTAAAACTGCCATAACTTTCTCTAGAAAAATCATATTTACGACCTATAAATTCTCCAGAAAATAGACATCCGGATCTTTCCAAGCATATATGGCTCATCTCATGTTTCTTCCTGAATCGTTACAGTTTAATCCGCAAAAATCACTTCTGACATGCTGAAATCATGCACTGCCTGAGCTTTGTCTACTAAAACTATCATAACTTTCTCTAGAAAAATCATATTTACGAGCCGTAAAATCTCCAGAAAATAGACATCCGGATCTTTACAAGCATATATGGCTCATCTATTGGTTCTTCCTGACTCAATATGGTTTAATCCACAAAAATTGACTAATCTGTATGGGAAATTTTGGCAATTTAGTGAAACTCCTTTCCAAGTGCTTGTAAACTTGTAAAACAACGAAAAAACAACTCAAAGTAACAAATTCCTAAGCTAAACATATACAACCTAGAAAAATACAGTAAACACAAAAATGAGATAAAATAAGATGAAATAACACAAACTAAGAACTTAACAAATATAAATTAATGGGCTTAAATATGAATATTTAAGCATTTATCAATAGTGAACATCGTAGATTTCTTGACTAAGGCAGTTAGTCTAGCAAAGTTTGAGTGGTGTGCTATTTGAACATCTTTATTGCACATTTGTTTTCATATTTTACAATAACTAATTAGAGATGGACTCGACTCAAGCTTGTATGAGATCAAATCACATGTGAGCCAAGCTGAGTCAAGCTCAAGCTTACTAAAATGCTCAATGATTAGGGCATGAAAATGCACTTCAGATAGAATTAATTATATGCATTTATTGAGATTAATTTTGATTATTCATTGAATTTATTGACAAGTGTGGTCCTTTGGAGAATTTTGTGTTTTAGTGTGTTTTGCAGATTTTAAAAAAACAAAGAAGTCTTAAATTAAATATATATATATATATATATATATATATATATATATATGTATATATATAATGTGTTTGAAAGAATCCACAACATCTGAGCCAGTTCAGAGCAGGGAAACTGCGTTTCCCAATAGGAGTGCAATAAAACTCATCATTTCTAGACTGTTAAAGATAAAATGAGCATTTTTCTAAGTCATGTTGTCACTAGCAAAGGGTGGAAACGAGTTTCACTAAATTACCAGAATTGCTTGTAAAGATCAGTCATTTTTACGGATCAAACTGTATTGATTCAGGAAAAACCACGAGATGAGCCATATTTGAAAAGATCCGGATGTCTATTTTCTGGAGAATGTTACGGCTCATAAGTATGATTTTTATAGAGGAAATTATGGCAATTTTAGTAGACAAAGGTCAGGTTGTGCATGATTTCAGCGTGGCAAAAGTGAAGGAGCTATTAAATTCTGATTTTTTTTGGGATTTGCACGGCTTTGACAGCAGCACAACCGGACTAGTTCTGGACAGTAGAAACCGAGCCTGGACAGTAGCAAACGCAAGGCTTGGACAACAGCAAAACCGAGCCTGGACAGCAGTAGAAGCACACGGCCTGAACAGAAACCCTAGAGTGATTTTTCTGTTTATAAAGCCATCTCCATATAGCTATATATAGGATTTGAGACTCAGAGAATAGGGAGCTGAAGAGATACACACTGAATTTCTAGAGAGCTGTTGTGATTATGTATTATCGGCTAGGCTAAGTTTCAATCAAGGCGAAGAGATGAACTCCTAGGCATAGCGAGTTTGGCTTGTATTTAATTCAGTATTTGTGTTTTTAACATTGAATAATTATTTTGAGCTGTTCCTTTTATTTAATATTGAAGTTGATGTTTTTGTGTGATAGACAATTATATTTTCTTCTTCCATAGATTTTATTTAACTCTGATGATTGTTGTTCTTTTTCTCCATATAAGTTCAGTCATGCTTCTCTTATGTGTGGAATTTAGGATGCAATTGATTTCGGTATATTAATTATATATGCAGGTCCTTTACTGCGTTATTGTCTTCGGATATATCGTCGATTTAGGATATCATATATGATTGACCATTGCATTACTTATAAAAACAAGAAGGAGATTTCTCATAATAATTTACAAAAGAATATTTTTTGTTCTTTCACTATTATTTTCCGATTACGCATTTGGAATGTGAAATATTTAGTTGAGTTATAATTACTTAATTGATACAAATTGAAGCTGTGAAATCTAGGAGGGATTCTTGGACCCTTATGTTACTCATTATTGATTTTCTTTCACTTAATTCAATTGTGTCATTTAATTCTCAACATTTTCTTAATATTAATTTTTTATTTTGTTTTCATTATTTTTTGCCTGAGACTTTGATTATAGAACATTCTCTTCGTGGGATCAACACCTCATTCTATATTGATGCTACCACATAGTACTGTTTGGGCGTAATTCAGTCAAGCCAAGCTCGAGCTCAATAAAATGACTGAGCTTGAGCACGTGTTGACCCTAAATTGATCTTAATAATGACAAAACAAACTTAAATTGTTATAACCAATTTTGTCTAAGTGTTTAAGCTGTTAAGGTACATTGTACAAAGACAATTTGTGTCATTGAAGAAGTGTACGTACTTAATAAGATACGTATGTACCTAGGAAGAAGTCTGAAGACCAATATCAAAAGCTCCTAAGGTATTTGATCATAATATAAATTTGTCTTTCAATTGCCTAACTTTATTATGGCTCTAAAAAAAATTGAAAATGTTTTTATCATTTAAAAACTTAATTTTATAAAATATAAAGTAAAAATTCTAAGTTCTTAAAGGGTGCAGTCGACTGTGTAAAATGGACAGTTGACTGCCCAAATAAAAGCATCTGGTCCATTTAAATTCAACGGCTATGTCGTTTTAATGGCTAGTTCTTATCGTTCTAACGGTTAGTTCTTGTCGTTCCATAAACAATTAGTTTTCTCAAAAGATAGATTTCAAAATTTGCAATACGGGACCAAGCTCTAACAGCTAGTTTTTTCAAAAGCTAGATTTCAAATTGTGAAATGTGACCAAGCTTTAACAGTTATAAACGACTAGTTTCTAACAACTATAAATGGCTAGTTTCTTGAGCTTATAAATACACATTCCATTTAAGCATTTAAACTCAACAAAACAACAATTCAATCTTAAGCATTCAAGTTCTTCAAAAGCTCAATTTTACTCTTCAAAGCTTTCAAAAATCTTCCTAAGCCATTCTTTAACCTTTGATTCTTGAAAGATAAATATTATTCAGCTGTAAAAGCTTCAATTACAATCTCTCTTGTAAACACTCTTCCATTCTACAATCCTTGTAAAAAGTTGGTATAACTCTTGGTTGTAAGAGTTGGTTCAACTCTTAAAAGTGTTTGTGTATAAAATACTTGAAGAAGAAATTCTTGTAATGGTTTAAACAACACCCATAAGTTGTTTGTAATGGTTTGAGTAACACCCAAAAGTTACTTGTTTAGTGGAAAGCTTCAAAAGGATCCTTGAAGAGAGTAGACGTAGGGTCAAAAAGATTTTCGATATTATCGAAGTACTATAAATAATGTTTGCAATTTATTCTCCCTTGACTCTTTAATTTTTAGTGATTTACTGTTTATATTATTGTTTATTTTAATTATTGTAAAACTTGTTTGTACTGTGCAAAAAAATTTAAAAACCCAATTCATCCCCCCTCTTGGGTTGTTTTTCCGTTTACGGCACGAATTTTTAAGCTCAATTCAAGCTCGATTCGACTCGATTAATCTATTAAAGTCATGAGTTGAGCTCGAGTTTCCAAATACTTCTCTCGACTCGGCTCATGGCCAACCCTATGTGGCTGTTTTATTAGCCAAAGTAAATAATTAGTAATTTCCATTCATGACCTGAAAGAGATTTAATCATACCAAAGATAACATACAAAACTTTAATATAACTTCAATATTGGATAAATAGATTATCAAAAAAAGTCATCATCACCTAATTTAGTGAAAGGATTACCGCACGATACAAAGCTGATGTGCTAGAGTGGCAAGGAGATGAGTAGTTGAAAGAGTGAATGTCCAAGCTCTGCAGGCAAACATTTGAGGTTAAAATAGCTCTATCAACCATTTTTATGTTTAATTCATCTTTTGAAGAAAAAAAAAATCATCCATAATTTGGCTCTATCATAATATTAAAGATTAAAATATGGACCAACATAGACTAGGGAGTATGCATACATCAACTTTGGAATCTTAATTCTTGTCACAACAAATAAAGATTGCCTATTACTATTAGAAAGGCAAAACCAACTATTTTACTAAACAATTTAAGGACAATATTGACATTTCATTTTTCCAATATATATAGTCACCATTCCTAGGTCTTCTTGAAAACTAATAGTAGATCTTTTGGGACATAAATAAATTGCTTGAAACAGATTCATGGAGGAAGTGTGCTTCTCTTTTGTTTCAATTATAACGTTGTTGTGACACTTTTTTAGGCTATGATTGGTAAAGAGAAAAAGTGGGAAAAAGAAGTGGAAAGAAGAGGTAGAGCCATAGAGGACGGAAAAATGAGATGGATGATGTTTTTCATCTTTTGTTTGGTAAGTATGATAGAAAAATATAAAGAAAGAAGATGGTCTCTTTCATTTGTTTGGTAAAGTGAAAAAGTTGGAGGAAAAAAGTGTAAAATATATTGTTTTACTATTTTACATTATACAATGATATTCTCTTGTTTGGTTAAATATAATATAGTGCATAAAATGATTTTATTTTTTTAGAATGTTATAGAGTCCAAATCCTAAAAGAGAATTAAAATTAGAAAGTATAGTGGGTTATGCTTTTAGTCCTTCATAGTGCATTTATAAATGTACAAAATTTAGCATAATCATTGGCTACGTAAAGGAAACTATTGATTTGATTTGAACTTGTTGTATCAAGAGAATACGTTGATGTATAATAGCTCGGTTGTATCTAGAATCGAATGGCGAGAGTAACAGATAATACTCTAATAGAAAGTAATGTTTCTTGAGTGAGAAATAAACAAACCTGTATATCTCACACAATAGAACCACCATAACAAAAAGGGAAAAAGTTTTGTATGTGCGTACACTATTAATTATGTGAGGATGTTTTTTTATTGGGATATGTGATACTATTATCAAATTGATGACATCATAATAAACTTCTAAATTTAGCTTATGCTCTTCAGTAATATGTAGAAGCAAAAAAGAAACAGATGAAACTTATCCAATATTTTAGTAATTGATACTTGTTTGATAGATATTGCAGTTGTAATGTTGTAAGACCAAATAATTTAGAAGAAAAACAAAAAATAAATATCGTTTTTTAAATATTTACACACATTTTGAACTATCAATATTTTCAAATTATTCTATCAAAAATGAACTTCTAGCAATTAGATAGGTTTATGAATTATGACTTTTGCTAATTTTCGTGCAAATTTTTTTTTTTATTTTTAACTTGTTTGATGCAAAAAATTTTGTTGACTCTCGCCCGTATTTTAATGATGGCAAAACACAACTGTTATTTCACTAACAAGTTTAAGCTAAGTTGTATTAAGGATCAAACGCATTCAACCAAGGAACAAAGTGCAAGAACTCGAAACAAATCAAGTATCAAGTGAAGACTGAAGAACTAGTATAGGTCTAAGGATTTAGAACCGATGTAACTCTCACTTATACATTGTATTAGTTTGTTCAATGGCTCGAACTCAAAAGGTTTTCTAAAACTGTTAGTTTTAAAACAAATGTTTTTAATAAAAAAAACAAAAGAAAAACTGAGTTGGAAGACAACCCAGTCGACTGGGTACATATACCAGTCGACTAGTATATGGGACAGTGAGTCCCCAGTCGACTGGATGAAACATACCAATCGACTGGTAAAATTGACAGTGAGTCCCTAGTCGACTGGATGATATATACCAGTCGACTGGTAAAACGGACAATAAGTCCCCAGTCGACTGGATGAAAAACACCAGTCCACTAGAGACCCAGAAGGTTTGAAAACGAGTGATTTTAAGTGAACCCAATCGACTGGTCTCTCGACCCAGTCGACTAGAGGTTCAAAAAATATGACCGTTGGACCCGAAAAAGTGATCTTTCATACTCAAATTAAAGTCCAAACGGCTATATTTTTTTATGTCTATTTAAACCGATTCTATTGAGCATTCAAAAGAATGCTGCACATATTGAAAAAGAGTTGAACTCACTCAATCAAATTGATACACTCTTTGAAACACAAAAAGGTTTGAAATATTCTTGTTGAGCCATTTTCTTCAAGCTTTACTTTGAAAGAGAGACATTTCAGTTGTAATAAGCTTTCATTTGTTGTCTCTCTACCATTTACTTTACAACATCTTTTGTAAAGGGATTACTTCCGAGAGGAAGGGGATACTTCGGTTTAAACAACACCTGTAAGTTTGCTTGTGTACGATTTAAGCAACACCCGTAAGTTTGCTTGTGTACGGTTTGTGCAACATCCGACTAAGTTGTGCGACTAAGTTTACTTAGTGGATTACTTCAAGGAGTTCCTTGAAGAAAGTGGATGTAGGGTCGGAACGAATCCGATATTGCTGAACCACTATAAACTGTGTTTGCAATCTCTTCTCCTTTAACTCTTTATTTACAGCACATTAATTGTTTAATTGCTTGTTGGCTATTCGTTTTTATGAACTTGTATTTATTCCGCAAAAGTTTTAAAAACCCAATTCACACCCCTCTTGGATTGAAACCTCAGTCTACAAGTTTATCATGAGAATTTTTTTATATTTTTCATAAAATCATCACTTACAAATCTTAAAATTAAAAGATTACATTTTTTATGCTTAAAATGAACTTGTATAATTTTATATAGGTAGACACGAAGATACGGATAATTTAAGACTATAAGTTTGTCAAATGATTAATCTTTTAATTATAAGATTCATATGTTCCAAATACAATACACAAATTACAAGTGACAAATTTTTATAAAAAATAAATCTTAAAAACAAAAAATTAATAAATGATACATAGTACTATAATTTAAAAGTCATAAAAATCAATTTTTTACCAATTATCCAAACGACCCCAAATAATTTAGGAGGTCAAGTTGCAAGTTCCCTAAAAGGAATTAAGCACCTTGCCTTTACTAGTAATTTTGAATTAATTTGATTTTTCATACAAATTGTGCCCAATAAAAAATTTTAAAAAAAATAAAGAAGAAGAAGAAGGAGAAGAAGAAGCTCACTTTAGGAACCCTTTCAATCTAAAGGTCCGCCAAATTAACCAAATCAAAAATCTCTCAATTTGGCCAAAAATCATAAATCCTTTTTAAACGCTTGGATTCGGTAACGGGAAGAAGGAAAGCAGAAAACTGAAATTGTTTTTGTTGTGTTTGGTAGCAAGTAGCTGTTGCTGGAATCGTTCTTATTTTACATGGTTAGTTTGTGAAAGTTCTTGCTCAGTTTTCAAATCATGCTTGCATTTCACTTATTTACTTACATATGTATAAAAATCACTGTGACCTACTTCTTAGCTTCACTTTGAATTCATGTATACCATTTGATGTTATTGTTTTGTCAAACATCTTTCTCATTCTAGTTGCTAAAATCGTGCCACAAAAACCTGAATTGAGCTTATATATGACCAAATTTGTTGGTGGGTATTTGCGTGAGAGAGAGAGAGAGTACTTTAGGTAGTTCTAGAAGCAGTACCAAGGCTTGTAGAATCTCTTGTAATTATCGTTTGAAAAGTGTCTTTCATTCAGGCGAATGTAGGCTTTCTACAGTTCCTTGTAATTGTCATTCATTTGGGTGGTTCTCTATTTTTTAATTAATTGTTGGCGAAAATCTCTTTCTCATGTAGAGATAAGGGAGAATGCTGGTGTTGTTTGTTCATTGTGATCACATGCAGCTTAATTGAGAGATATAATGCTATAACGGGGAAGCAAGGGTTCCCAAGAAATCACTTATAAAAAAAAAGACTTCCCAAGAAGTCCATGTCCTGAATTCCAGAATGATGACTTAACATTTGGGATGAAAGATTATCAGATTAGATGTTCGGAAACTTTACCCACCAGTGATCCTTTTATAGGATGGAGAGTGTCAGGAGGTGAACATAGTTGGAACTCCAAAGTTTTATTGCTTAGAGGGTTGAAAAATGCTTACAGGAAGTTCGGTTCTTATAAGGGAGATTATGTTGGGAAAAGGCATACATGGCTTCGTAAGCACGTGATGTCTATTGCTTTTACGTTTGGGGTGATGTGTTTCGTTTTCCTGCTTGATTCTCTTATGGTGTCTATTTTTATTCGAATAGATCAAGTTTATATAACTCAAGTGGGCTTAAGGTACGACTTTGCACATTTTGGATTGAGAGAACTGATTCTATTTTGCACAATTTGATTTGTTCCATTATTTGTATTGAACCATGATTCATAAACTGGAATCTAAATCAATTAAATTACATAATCTATTGGTTTGGAAGATGATCAGAATCACACTTACAATTAACTCGTCATGGGGTCTACCTAAGCTACCCAGAGCACTGCATTCTATTCAACTTTTGCTAACCAAATGTTTCAGTTCAGTGCACTGTAATAGGCTTTTTACTTCTTAACTGACTTATCTGCATTTGGTTGTTATTCTCATCTGCTATTTCATGCACCATATATCCTCTTCATCATAAAGGGAAAAATTGGATGTTATTTTAAATATTCAAGATCTCAGCATATGCATTTGAGCCTCCACATGTGTGCTTTTCTTTAAGCGTTCATATTTGGTTTGCTCATTATTGATCAAATGGGGAGTACATTTCCTTAGTTATGTGGCTACAGATAGATTTTGCTAACGATTTACAGATTTCCATTAATTATAGATTAAACATTGTGGAGCTAATGCTACATCAACACTTACTGATTCTTATGTATTCACTGCATGTATGCTAAAGGAGGATGGGATTTTCTACATTAATGAAGAAAAACCACCAGTGTAAATGTATGGCCAGCTTCTAAGTTTGGCTTCCAGTGCTCTTGCAGAGGTTTGCTTCAATTCAGTGCATAAATTTAGACTGTGTCAGGTTCGATGATCCTTTCTTTTCTCTGAAATGCAATGCCTTCACTATGGTTCAGAATGAGTTCAAACAAGAGAAATCTAATTTCTGGGAGGAACCATATCCAAAGGCATCTATATGGAAACCTTGTGCAGATAGAAAACCATCAACAAGTGTAGGTAATTGACCCTTCTTTACTAATTGCCCATTCATAATAATAGCTAGTGGATTATAACTGATGATCAAAGTATTAATGCCTTGCTTGGTTTGCTATTTAAGCCAACTTGCTTTAAGTTGGCTTAAATTTTAAACCAAACTTCTCCTAAGTCTGAGAAGGTGAAGGTTACTAAGATTTAGTCTTTTGACTTTGATGATGAGACAGGGAAGCCTGACAAAAGTAATGGTTATATAATGATAAGTGCAAATGTTGGTCTCGATCAACAACGAGTAGTTGTGAGTATCTAAGCTGCATTTTGCATATCAGATAGCTTTCTAGGTTAAAAAAAACGTCTATGATGATGATTCTTGCAAGAATTATTTTTTTATTTCTTTTAGTCACAGAATTCACTATGGATTATAGCAATATGCATAGCAAGATCTTTTTCCAAGCATCTTGCAGTATACTTAGAATCTCTGTTTAATTTGTTTGGAGATTATTGATAAAAGGGAAAAGGAAACATGACGCTTCCCAGAGTAAGTTGGACAAACAGCTGCTTGGAGACTTCATGTCCAACAATCCCTCTAATGAGCATGATGCCACCATAGGCCCATCCAGATATCTTAGCTTACACTTGAGATTTGAGGTGGACATGGTGGCCTACTTCCTATGTGACCTTGGAGGCGGAGACAATGAGAGAAGAGAATTTCAAGCCTACAGAGAAGATCATTTCCTCCTCCTGTTTGAATGCTTGAAGAACTCAAATTATGGCCTTAATTAATTGCTTGAGTGAGCATCTCCAATGTTCTCACGAACATATTTTACTTTGTTGATCTGTCTCATTTTGCTGCAGACCTATTTCTCCAGCACAGTTGAGAAAGTTAGGGAGGTGCCCACTCACACCAGAAGAAGCAGCACTTGTTCTCACTGGTCTTGGTTTCAAGCGTGGAGATTACATGTATTTGGCCGGCTCTCATATATATGTAGGAAAATCCAGGATGCATCCTCTCACCAGCCTTTATCCAAATCTGGTCACAAAGGAAACATTCCTCACACCCAGTGAACTTGCACATTTTAGGAATTTCTTTTCTCAGGTAAATCAATATTGGTTGATAGTTTTTTTACTGTTACAGATTGTCAAATCTTAGAATTGTATCGTATAAATGAGTTCAATAATCTGTTGTACCAACATTAGTTTGGAAATTATTAAGTTAAAATTGCTTACTAAAGCCTTTTCCAAACAGTATTTAAACTTACAATTAAAGACCATGTAAAAAAAAATTTGATGCAGCTGACAGCAGTGGACTTTATTGCCTGTGCAACTTCTGATGTCTTTGCTATGACGACTCTGAGAGCCAACTATCATCCCTAGTGTCTGGATTACGAACGTACTTTAGAGGTGGCCATGCTCCTACGCTGCGGCATAACAAGAAGAGGCTAGCAGAAATTTTGTCAGAAAATAGCACCGTAGAATAGAAAAGCTTTGAAGACGGAATTAAAAAGATGATCGAGGAAGGTCAAATCAAAGCATTTATCAACAGCCAAGGTTCCCAGAATGCATGTGTAAATCTCACTAGGATGTCCTCTCACAGAAATCCTTTCAGATTCCTTTGCAATTGATAACATTGGGTGAAAGGTGAAACATGTTATTTTTCATTTAAAGTTCAGGATTGCTATTTTATCAAACCTCGATATTTTGATCACTTCATGATGGCATAGACAGTTTTTTTCCCTGTATGAGCTGTAAACTTCTTCTCTCCTTATATCTCTTTTGATTCTTTACATTCCCCATGTATCATATGGGTTCAATAATCTTTGATCATTGTAATTTTTTTCTGATCAGTTAATAAAAGTCCTTTTTGATTCTCTTGTTGACTTGTGCAATTCGTTTCTTTCTTGGAGCTATGTGTACATTATTTGTCACCAGTAACATTTCTGTTAATTCCAATTAACTGATTCTAGTTGTTTTAACTAATGTCTAGTTTCTCACCCAAAAAATAAAAATAACAATCTAGTAAAAATTGTGCCAACTCATTCTAAAAAAATACCCCTAAAAAGTTTGTTGAATCTAAGGAACAAATAAATTAATATTATATTATTGGATTAAAAAGTTGCTTTGCAAGAAATTCAGTTCTATAGCAATTTATCGTAAAGCGTTCAACGTAGAAAAATTGAATAGCCAAGTTTAATTTTTTACTTCGAAGAGTTGGAAAGTTCCTTTTTGCCAACAGAAATAAACTTTCACAATGCAAAAAGTAATTTACTGCACAAACTCGAAAGAGGTGAAAGTACAAACTCACCCATTCAGCCCTGGTATGAGCAGGA
Organism: Bretschneidera sinensis; assembly: GCA_023935145.1. Classification (NCBI taxonomy): domain Eukaryota; kingdom Viridiplantae; phylum Streptophyta; class Magnoliopsida; order Brassicales; family Akaniaceae; genus Bretschneidera; species Bretschneidera sinensis. The sequence goes on along the minus strand of CM043697.1, from coordinate 107,055,280 downwards.
CCATGAAAAGCCTTGGAATTGTATTCCCTGAAGTACTCGGGAACAGATAAACCTAAGAAGAGGGAGACACCTATAATGAAGAGATTCCTCATCGAGTTCATGTTTGTGAATTGCATAAATGACAGCCCGACAGAAGCTGGAACCAAAGATAGAGAACAATAGTTGGAAGTGGAGCAAATAAGACAACAAACCACAGCAGGAAAAAAAACGAAAATGAAATTGTACTCACCTACAAGACCAAACATAACACAATAGACAGCAGTGAAAATGGTGAAGGGCATTGACGCAAACAATGCTCCAAATTTTCCTAGAGGATCAAGAAATGAAGTTACAAAGTGGTAAAACCGAATGAATAAAAGAGAGAGATAAGTAAATGTATGTGATAATTAGTTACTCACCTAGCATTGAGAAGAATATCATAAAGCATTGAGAAGTAAATGTATGTGATAATTAGTTACTCACCTAGCATTGAGAAGAATATCATAAAGCCAGCTGAGATTTGAATGACCGAATGAATAAAAGAGAGAGATAAGTAAGTGTATGTGATAATTAGTTACTCACCTAGCATTGAGAAGAATATCATAAAGCCAGCTAAGATTTGAATGACCCTGCAGCTTCCAACGCGAGTGCTTCCAAGAAGGCCTACGTTTTCTCTGTTATTTTTCTCTCTCGTTAGTCCAGTTGCATAAAAATGAGGATTTTGAGACAAAGAAGCAACAATACTTACACAGAGACTGTTGAGCCACTCAATGTTCCAAATAGTCCGTCTAGTAAGATCCCAATGCCTTGCCAGCCAATTCCATTGCTAAGAACATGAGCTGGAGGAGGTGTAGCGCTTGCAAGGCGTGATGCAGCCTTGTAAGCTCCAGTTGACTGTCAAAACAAACAGTGGTTATTTTTGTCAGTCAGATACGGCATATATATTTAGCCATAATTAGTCTCTCTAGTTATGGCATGATTTTGTATTACAACTGTAGATATCTTGTAATTGGTAAGACAATTATAGTTTCCTTATTTAGTCTCTCTTTGATTGATGTAATGGCTGAGATTCAGCCTTGTAATTTCTATATAATACGAGGAACCCTCACACTGAGAGGTATTCAGTACAATTGAGATGGTATCAGAGCCAAAATCATCTAAATTAGGGTTGTTCTAGGTTTCAGTTATCTGTTGAGGGGAGTAGGAATTGTTGGGTTGTGATTCGAGTTTTCTGAGTTGGGTCGGGACTGGGCTGTTGGTCTCTTTGGCTATCTGTAACTTCAGGGGAAGTTGTTGATAATTCTGGTGGGGTTGGGTCTGTTACTCCTTTATCAGGTCTTACAATTTCTGATTCTAGTGGTTTCGGGTGTTTATTTTGGTTTCATCATGTCTTCTAGCGAGTCTTTTGGGGTCCGTTTTACTGGAAAAAATTATTCTGCTTGGGAATTCCAGTTTCAATTGTTTGTTACCGGGAAAGAGTTGTGGGGTCATATTGACGGTAGTGATCCAGCCCCTACGGAGCCTACTGAGTTGACTAAGTGGAAGGTCAAGGATGCACGTGTGATGTCCTGGATCTTAGGGTCTGTCGATCCTCTTATTGTGCTCAATCTGAGGCCCTATAAGATTGCAAAGACCATGTGGGAGTATTTACTGAAGGTTTATCACCAGGATAATACCGCACGCCGTTTTCAGTTGGAATATGAGATTGCTAGTTACACTCGAGGCAATCTCTCAATTCAGGAGTATTTTTCTGTTTTTCAGAATTTGTGGGGAGAATTTTCTGATATGGTTTATGCGAAGGTACTTGCTGTTCAGGTTGTTCATAAGCAGAGCAAGAAAGATCAATTCCTGATGAAATTGCACCCTGAATTTAAGGTTACTCACTCAAATTTAATGAACCGGGATCCTTCTCCATCCTTGGATGTTTGTTTTGGAGAATTACTTCACGAGGAGCAGCGTCTTCTCACACAGGCTACGTTCCAGCAAGATTCCAACCCGAATCCAGTAGCCTATGCAGCCTACGGGAAAGGGGGTAAGGATATGCGCAAGATCCAGTGTTACAGCTGCAAGGAGTATGGTCATATTGCCGCCAACTGTGCAAAGAAATCTTGCAACTACTGTAAAAAACAGGGCCACTTTACCAAAGAATGTCCCACTCGGCCTCAGAATCATCAAGCTATCGCCTATCAGGCTGCAATGAACACCTCTTCTGCTCCAGAGATGTCCTCAGCTTCTTCTTCTGCAGCCGGACTATCTGTTCTTACTCCTGATATGGTCCAGCAGATGATTATGTCAGCCTTTTCTGCCTTAGGGCTCCAAGGTAATGATACTACTTCGTCTAAATCTTGGCTTATTGAATCTGCTGCATCCAATCATATGACCAGATCATCTGATACTCTTCGCAATGTTCATCCATATCATGGTTCATCCCATATTCAGATAGCTAATGGGAGTCATTTAGCTATTAATGAAGTAGGAGATATTAATACTTCTTTCAGAGATGTTTATGTATCTCCTAGACTTTCTACTAGTCTTATCTCAGTTGGCCAGCTAGTTGATAACAACTGTGATGTCCATTTCTCTCGTGACTCATGATGGTTGTATTGTGCAGAATCAGGTGTGGGGGAAGATACTTGCGAAGGGGCCTAAAGTTGGCAGACTGTTTCCATTGCATTTTTCAATTCTAGTAGTTTATCTTTGGCTTGTATGACAGTTAACACTCAGAATGAAGTATGGCACAAACGTTTGGATCATCCAAACTCTGTTGTTCCGTCTCATATGTTAAATTCTAGTTTGTTTGGCAATAAAGAACAAGTTTCTAAAAATTTGTCATTTGACTGTTCTGTATGCAAACTTGGTAAGAGTAAAACTCTTTCGTTCTCTTCTCATGGTAGTCGTGCTGCAAATTGCTTTATTGTGCATAGTGATGTATGGAGCATCTCTCCTGTAATTTCTCATGCTCGATATAAATATTTTGTGACATTCATCGATGATTTCAGTCGGTATACTTGGGTCTATTTTCATCGGTCCAAATCTGAGGTCTTGTCTGTTTTTCAGACCTTTCTAGCATATATTGAGACCCAATTTTCTACAAGTATTAAGATTTTGAGGTCTGATTCTAGTGAAGAATACATGATTCACGAGTTTCATGATTTCTTACACCACAAAGGAAAGGAATTGTCTCTCAACATTCTTGTCCTTACATGCTTTTCAAAGGCTGTTAAACATGAATGTTGGCGAAAAGCGATGGATGAGGAACTTCGAGCTCTCGAGGACAATCATACATGGGACGTGGTTCATTGCCCCTCTAATGTTAAAGCCATCAGTTGTAAATGGGTTTACTCGATTAAGCTCCGTTCTGATGGGACTCTGGACCGGTATAAGGCACGATTAGTTGCTCTTTTGAATAAGCAAGAATATGGGGTGGACTATTGGGAGACATTTGCTCCAGTGGCAAAGATGACTACAATGCGTACGGTTATTTCTATTGCCGCCTCTCAAGGCTGGACACTTCACCAGATGGACGTCAAAGAGGACATTTACATGACTCCTCCGGGTTTGTTTTCTTCTCCGTCTTTGGCCGTGTGTAAGCTAAAGCGGTCTCTCTATGGCTTAAAACAGGCTCCCCAGGAATGGTTTGAAAAGTTTAGGTCTACTCTGCTTCGCTTCTCCTTTGTCCAAAGCCAATATGACTCCTCTTTGTTTCTTTGCAAGACTCCGACTGGTCTTGTTCTTTTACTTGTGTATGTGGATGATATTGCCATTAGTGGCACTGACTCCAACTTGATTGCCCACTCCAGCAGTATCTTCAGTCTTCTTTTCATATGAAGGACCTTGGTCCATTTACGTATTTTTTGGGGTTGGAGGTGCACACCGATTCTTCGGGTATATTCTTGAATCAACACAAATATACCCAGGATTTGATTAGCCTTGTTGGTCTTCAAGATTCTTCTTCAGTGGATACTCCTATGGAGGTCGATGTGAAATATCGTACTGAGGAGGGTGATCTTATTTCTGATCCTACTGTGTTCCGACAGTTGATAGGCAACTTGAACTATTTGACTATTACTCGGCCTGATATTTCCTTCAATGTCCAACAGGTTAGCTAGTTTATGCAAACTCCACACCATCTCCATTTAGCTGCTGTTCTCCGTATCATTCGATATCTTCGGGGGTCACCTGGCCGTGGGTTGTTATTCCCAACCGGCTCTCCTCTTCGCCTTGTTGCTTATAATGATGCGGATTAGGGCGGATGTCCTAATACTCGGCATTCTATCATGGGTTGGTGCATGTTTCTTGGTGATTCTTTAATCTCTTGGAAGAGTAAGAAACAAGCTCGTGTTTCTAAATCCTCTACTGAATCCGAATACCGTGCAATGTCTGTTGCTTGTTCTGAGATTGTCTGGCTTCATGGGCTTCTGGCTGAGCTTGGTTTTTCTCAATCGGATTCTACTCCTCTTCATGCTGATAACACTAGTGCCATTCAAATAGCTGCTAATCCCGTTTACCATGAGCGTACGAAGTATATTGAGGTGGACTGTCATTCTATTCAAGAAGCCTTGGACACTCGTGTTATATCTCTTCCTCATGTCTGAACTGAAAATTATTCAAGTACTGTGCAGAAAAACAACACGAAATTAGAAACATAGCCTGTACTTTTGCATATAACTGATTAATGCAGCTAAAAACTTGTCATGCATGCAAAATTAATGTAACAGAAGTCCAAGAAATTAGAGCAGTTTGCAATCTGCAAGAAATTTCAACAAGGCCTCATTCCATGTTTTGTTTAATACTAATACAGTATACAGTATATGTTAAGTTATTCACCTTTACCAAATTGATTAGAAAATTGGTAAATCAGTTACCATTTTCTTTCCCAGTTGATGTAATGTTAGCACAAAGGGTTTGAAGTTTGAACAATAGTAACACCTGAGAGAAGGCAATAAATAGGAGCAACATGGGAATCGTCCAACCTGATAGACGCAAAGGATAGATTACATGAATGAGAGCAAATAAAAAAAAGAAATTATCAATTCTCCTAAATTGGAGAAAATCAAACAATGGTATTGATAGTAGCTACAATACCAAAGGGAAGCCTCTATCAAACATTCCAAAACCACTAATGCTATTACCGGAACCATTCCAAGTGGTCTGAAAAACCTGAAAACTCCAAAATTTCCGTCATTAAATCAATCAAATGAGTAATTCGAAATTTCTTTTCCTTGATTATGAGACTGAAAAATTCAGTTAGAATAAAAGGTTATACCTGGAACAGATGGCCCATATTTGACTGTATCCCAAAATTATTTGTATGCTCGATGCTACTATTAGTGCACCCTGGACTGCTCTCATGGTATTAAGAAATCTCTGCATAAAACATGCAAAATTATCAACTTTCACTTTAACTTATTAAATTCACGTAGCATTTTCGGTTTAAGATAATTTGCTTGTATGAAGTGGAAACTAATAGTCTATACCAAATTTATTTGATTAATGAGGCCAATTTGGCAAAATTGGGACACAAATACTGATCATAAGACCTCTTCTTATTTCAAAATGGAATTCAACATTAATGGAATAAAGCAACATGAGAAATTAAATACTGCAACAAAAGTTTACTAAATCATACTAAGCAAATGTTCATCTTCGATACTCATCAACGATGAATCATGAATTATTGATATGATGGTGACCATAAACGCGTAAGAACCTCCGATCACAGTTGGTAGCCGGGTCCCAAACAGTGTCTGTAGAAGTGTATTATACAAACTAACACATGTTTTGTCCATGTGTAGAGATGCTCACATATCGATGACACGTACGTCGTCTTCTATCTTGATTCTCGAAACATTTCTTTTTTTACATTCCACAAGGAATAAATTTCTGAAAAGAAAAGTAGAAAAAATGCCATTAGCTTCAAGGTCAATGATAAGGTGGTGAGAAGAAGAAAAGTGCAAGAAAAAATCGTAAATGAGTTATTCTTTGGGAGCAGTTCAAATTTACAACTCATAAATTTAAACGAAACAATTAAGATTGTACTAACAATCTGCCTCATGTAATCATGAGACATGCAAAAAAAAAAAAAAAACAGATGATGTGCCTTTTATAGGCCAGATCAAATGAGTATGGGGGGCAAAGATATCCTGTCAACTGGCCGCAGATACCTTTGATGCTGACCTAGGTACCCAGCAAAGGACAAAAGGAAAAGGAACTACATAAGCATATGAATCTATAGATACCATCCGAGAGAGAAGAATGTTAGCACAAGTAGGATACAGTATGTGATGGAGATGATAAAGATTGGGTCATGCATCGTTTTGAATTATTGCTCTCCTTTCGGCTAGGGCTTGGAATGTATAAAGGGTGATTTTGACTCGGAAGAAAGGTACCAGTGGCTACTGGTCTACTACTATGTGTTAAAAAAAATAATGCATAAAAGACGACTTTATGATCACCAATCTTTCCTGTTAAGCATGCTTGATGTTTGGAAATTTGGCTTTAATGAGAGGACTACGGCCAAAAGAATACTGCTAGAAAGGCAATTAATAAAAGTTGAAGAGCAAGAAATTCCACTTTTTCAACATAGATATGATGTCTTTGCCGAAATCATTCCATCTACAAGATATCTTTACCCGATTCGGCTTGCAAATTTCCACAATTTACATGTCGTTAATGGTCACTATTCTCTCAACTGCTGTTTTCCATAGAGACTACTCTCTCAACTGCTGTTTTCCATAGTCAGATTTTTCAAACATAATTCATGTTGGTTCTATTTGGTCCAATTAGACCATACTGTATTATAATTTGTGTCTAATGTTAAACCAAGATCGAATCAGAGAGAGAGAGTGTGAGTTTCATTTTAAAGCATAAAACTCACATTAAAGAACAAAACTAGTGTGCTACAGTTACAACTTCATATAGTTTTGATTTCATTCTAAAGTGAACAAATATGAAGTAACGTTGCGTGCCACTATTTAGTTTAGTCTTAAAATGGTGCTTCTTATAGAAGACCTGGACCTCTTGGCCTAATGGTCACCTCGGATCCTCTATATAAGAAACCCGGATTCGATCCCCTCCTTGCATGTACCTAAAAGATATAGAAGGTGCTTCTCATACTCTGCCAAGAAGAATAACGAATGGCTTGAGATCTCCTCTCCAGCTTCCTTTCACAAGATCTCCTTTCTTCTGCCTCCTGCCTTCTTTGTTGCCTGCCATTTAATAGCTATACGGATCATTAAGTACAAAAAGTATGTCAACTTAATTTTAATAAGTTGGTCATGCCACCAAAGTACTCAACAAAAAATGAATCAGTGTTTCACATTAATGCACTACCGTCACAATCTTGTCGTTTATACAAAATCTTATTATTTAACAGCTAAAGCAACCAAGATTGTCAGTTCCATATCGGTGCTGTCCAGCCAGTACGCTGTTTTCCAGAAAACCGGTACAGGGTACCCTGTACCATGCATTGGCCTCTGCCAGGTATTGAATGGAGGCAACTAGAGGTTGGGACAATGTTAACTGGAACGCTGCCCCCTAAGAACCACATTCTGGATCGCACAATCCAATTTGCAGTGTGTTTGTGATCTGGACCGTGATAATCAGCGATTCCATTCCCCAACAAACAAGCAATTCACAACTTCAATATACAACAGATCGAAAAGAAAAAGAAACAGGACAGAGAAATCCGCAGTTGGGGACAGATGCATCTGCAGGCCTGCAGAAGGGGAAGAGGGAAGCATTCGTTGCAGTGGAGGAGAGAGAAAGCCATTGCCAAACAAGAAGGAACCCGCCGCTGGAAAAGAGAGAGAGGTCATCACTGGCTAGGTCAGAGAAAGGCCGTCACTCGTTGGAGAAGATGGAGGGTTGATATCGGGATAGAGAAAGTTACAGAGGAGAAGTTGAAGTGGCTGGGTGACATGGGTTTTAGGAATTCTAATTGGTATGGAAAAATATGGTTGGTATATTAAGAATTCAAATTGGAATTCTAATTGGTATATTGGCTGTAATTAATACTATGGCCATTCTAATTGGATGGTTGTCACCGATTTGATCATAATATTAGAAAATTGCTGGACAGTAAAAGTGGGTCTCAAGCCGACTTTACTTATATTATTAAACTTCTCAGCCAATTTAATGTAACCCACTGCACAAGAATCATTATTTTCCATTTCGTTAAGTTTATTTTCTTTGTAAATTAAGTCCTATAAATTTATACCAGCCTTCATATTTTCAGCATAGAAGCATACCAGTATTTTTTTTTATTTTTAGAAACAGTACACACCGTGGGTAGGAAAAAAATAGTTCAGCTATCACAATGATTTTTGGGAAGATAAGAGGACCTAGAATGTTCTCAAGACAGACATAATGATATACTCAAGTTCATGATGTGGATTATGATTCAAGTAACAACAAGAGATTATTAAAAAAGTTGTAGGCAATTGTCAGTCATCACAACCAATTCGAGTAGATTCGAAATCTAAACCTTTAATAGAGAAAGTCACTCTTCTTGGAGCAGCACAAGGTTCAAAAGGTTGGTCACGCAAACATAAGAATCGATTTACTAGTTCCTATACTCGAATTCATTAATGTGATATAACTGTATACTTTAAATGTACACCAACAAGATATTGAAGAGAGCATATAAATTCATTTTTTTTATAAGAAAGCATATAAATTCAATTAAAATACGGTAAAAGGTCAAAATTACTTCAAAAATTGAGGACAGTGTCGATTTGGAAACCTAAGCAGAGGCATGTCTATTTTCTTTTTCTATTTTTTTTGGGGGGGTGGGGGGGTGTGGGGGTTTAGGGGGGTTAGTAGAGGCATTTTTTTAATGAGTAGAGGCATGTCTAATTTTAAGAGGGGTTACATCAACCTCACAATAGATGCCAACATTATATGTCTACAATTCCAATATGGCAGAAGGCAAACACATTATTTTTTGGAGCATGAATTAAGACAAAGTTGCACAGAAACAAGTCATGCAAAGAAGTTAATATCACTTACACAAAAGCTGTATATCTGGCACCAGCATTAGCAGCTGATAGAAGTGCTGCATAAACCCCAACCGCAGAAAGAGAATCCTGCCCCCTTGCAGGACAGAGGATTCCTTCTATCACCATCCACCTGAAAGTAAGATAATTAAAAGGGGAAAAAGGGTAAGTCTATTGGCACCCCTAATATCTTTACTGCAAACCTATTATAAGCTTAACAAAAAGACGAGAACCTTGTCCCATTTTGATTTTTTGTTCTGTCTACCATCACGAGCAACAGGATCAGTTGCCATTGCTACAGAATGCAACCCACTAGCAGACAAAGCAGGAACACCTGCAAAATACTCCATTTAGGAACCCTGTTTAAAAATACAATATTGATGCACAGAAAAGAGAAGTTTTCCTTGGGAGCAATCTTCACCAACATGGGATATGAATTTTAAGTTTTGGTGCAGCAGTAACCACTCCGGGTTGAGTTCCTCCTGCAACAAATTCAACCTTCTGATTCCTCTTATTTTCTTGCTCCTTATTCCCTTTCACGCTTCATATTAACCTCTGTATTGCAAACATACAAAATAGAATTGGCAGGAGATACAGTAACAATAGAGATTGACTCAATTTTAGGAAGCAACAACCAGTAACACAACATCTCATAAACTAAAGAATAAAAAACCTTGACCTTATCAAATCTTTAAGAATAGGCAACCCAAGACTGATTGATTGTGGAACAAAATTATAAAATCTTTTGGGTTGCCAATAAAAAATATACAGATGCATATAATATGCCAGGAAAAGTAAAATTTCAAACACTCTTATACTGATGCAATAACTATGCTAACATTCTACTAAGGATGTAGCACACAGAGAGGAAAGATACTGAGAAATGCATAATGTACTAAATACTGCATAAGCTCCAGATGCAGCCAACTTTAAATGATCCAAATTCTATTTGGTAAAATGAGGAAAAAAAAAAAGCAAATAGTTTCAATAATGCCAAACAGCGTACGGTGAGAACAGACCACTTAAAATCTGATAATTTAAGAATGCCAAGTAAAAAGAGGGGAAATCTGTAGTACACACGGAGTATTCAAAGAGAATGCGCCAGTAGTTTGCAGGAAAAAAAAATCATCTATGTCCATAAATAACCAAAAAAAAGGTCTCAATTCATGCATTACATGATCAAAATGTCAATCTTCTATTACTCTCCATGGTACCAAACACGGCATACTATGACAAATAGCAGAAGATTTCATAAAACCACAACAGTAAACATTTACAAAGAGACAGACCTAAACAGGAAACAACATCCACATATCTCCATGTGTGTGCCTGTGTTGAGATGGGGAAAAAGAGAGATTTGGGAGGACTGTTAATCACCTATTTCATCATAGTAACCGCTTTTGTCATATCCGTGAGGATCAAATACCTCTTTACTGAAGCAAGAACCAATCTGATCGATATCCTGGTACCTCACTGCATGCAGCAAGAAGTCAGGGTTCTGGTAATCCTTCCTATTGCGTACTTCTGAATTGAAGCTTGTACCAATTTTCTTCAAAGCAAGAAACTTATCAATTTTCCTCTGCAGTGTTACAACAGGAAGACAATGTATATCAAGCGAATGATAAAAGTGCTACAACAGAAAGAAAAATTACTAGATAAATGTTCTTCTATTCAAAACAACATAATTGTTCTAAGAATGATAGGCACAAAATATAACACTTAGAAATATTGAGCATCCAAAGATAGCGAAGAAGTAATTGACTGTTCCACCCAATATCAGATAGTCTCTGACTCTGATTTTGGCCAAAATCCATAAAAGCATATGAACTAAATTCCATAAATCAAATGAATAGTGCAAAGATGAAGCCAAAAGACCGATTTGAAGGCGTACACCATCAACTCTCCTAGAAACAAATAAGATACATCAAAATAAAGATTTAGAGGAACACCTAATATTATGGTACTTTGAGGCATAACCCAAGTTCCCATAATTGCATAAGTTTTGTGCATTCCATAAAAACCTCCTGTACAGTGTACTTGGCTACTGATATTTGATAACACAGATTCAAAGGTATAAAGACAAACAGCAGTGCTACCAGAACTAAATAACCTTAAGCAGTGTGGCATTATCCTTCTTCATTATTGGAAGAAATTTTCTCAAAACAAAATTCAAAAGTTAATGCACAGAGATACACCTAGCGGTTTTACAGTATAAAGTCATCTAGCATAGAATGCTAATCAGTATGTCTTGGCCAAGAAAAAAAAAAGAAAAGGAAATATTTGTTCCTCTTTTCTTCACTTCTCTCTTGCAAGTTGTTGTATCTATTCCTTCACCGCCATCCTACCATTTGCCACAATGCACCACAAGAAAGCAGGATAAAGCATTTTCATCAATTTCAAGTTTCAACACAAGTCTGCATTAAAAAAATGGAAGGGGGAGAACTCATCTCTAGAAACCCACTAAGTGCAGTTTAAAAAGGTGGTTAAGCATCATAAATACAGCATCAAAAGGCACTGTGAACCAATATACAAAAGGTAACAGCCATCAAGCAAATGGAACTTACTTGCAGCTTCCTCTGAGCACTTTTCTTTCGGTGAAGGCAGAAGAAACTTATCCAATGGATCAACATTTTCTTCAGAAACATTAAAAACTTTGTAACTTCTGCAGCTTCTGATTCAGGAATCATAGTATCAGGTTGACAGTTCTGCATGTTCATGTGACTGAGGAGTTGCCTGAATGCTAGATGTTCCCTCAAAAGTTCCAGGAGGGATATTCTCCTGGAAGTCACCTGCTACAAAATAAAAACTTACAGAAGGAAAAGAACTGGATAATAAAGACTAAGGTATGCTGCTTAGATACAACAAACAAGAATGTTCTGTCCTCCTTCCCTTTTTCATTTTTTCGTTACATAATAAGGCACCAACAGAAACCACCCATTTACGAAATGGACAATCTATAAAATAGTGTTTCTATGAACTCTATATCTCCCCTGTTATCTTTAACTTGCATTCCTCAACCATCCTCCAATATTCTAGGATTCAGGAGACTCGATTTCATGGACCAAACCTGCTTAATGGGGTTATGCTTCATTGATTTTCTTCCCAGTAATTGGAACCTTAGTCTAGCGTTTAATTATCTGGAGTATATATATGCTACATTGCTCGGACTTAGGTGTGTTAGGTGCAACATGTATATAAGTGTCTGACACACCAATTTCTCCAAGTATTAGACTCAAGGATACGGCCTAAAAGGGTCGGAACATCGGATACAGGTACGCAGACTCATTAGATATTTATACTAACTACTAGGATGTTCTAAATAATTAAAGAAAGTAATATGAATGCATACTTAAAATAATTTTATATGTTAATGTGTTTCATGAATCTTTTGGTAATGTAATATTCTTTACCACTTTTTATATATTATGATTTGTAAGTAATGAGATTCATGAATAGATTTTGAAAAATAAAAAATTTCATTGTAGGGTCCAAAATTAGAGATGTTGGGAAAATATAGTAAAATAAGAAGAGAAACTTAATAAACAACCAAAGTAATAACCAAAAATATAAAGTTTTTTCAATATTATTTTTTTAATTAAATAGATAATTATAAAGAATATTCTTCCGTTTTTAAATAGAGTTATACTCGCTGGAAACTTCTGCACGTGGTGGTGGTGGTGGTGGTGACGTGTTCTGAGGAGCGGTGGAGGTGATGGATCTGAGTCTCAATCTATGTTATTCGTCTTTTGAAACACACGATCTAGAACTGCTTATGTTCCTGTTCACGATCTGATTTTAGATGTAGGACCTTTGGTAGAAAGCACGTTCTTCACAAGCTTCATGACTAAGCTTTATTTCTTGACTACCTTGGCTCTTTTTACAATCCCCAGGGTAGTTTGGTTTCTATTTCTCTATTTTTTCTCTATTTTCCTATTCTACATCATAAATCTTCTTCTTTCCCTCCATTGTTCCTCTTTTCGTCACTATTTTGTTTTCTTTTCTCTCTAACGGTCTTCCCTCACCTCTCTCCTTGAATTTGGGTTGTCCAGCCACCGTCCGGCCACTTTATGGCAACCACCATCACTCCAACGAGCCTTGAATTACTTCAAGTAAGCATCATCCCTCGGTGGCCAAACCTCACAGATGTAGAACAGGAGAGAGGAGAAGAAATAGAATAGAGAGATAGAAACCAGGCTACCATGAAGGTCTGATACCAAACATCAAACTGATTTTTATTTATTCAAAGCTAATTCAATGAGTAACATAGGGATCTCTTATATAGAGATCTTTTGGACTCTAAATAAAGAAACCCTAATCCTAATATAAATTTACCCCGTATTATAAAATTACAAATTTACCCCCTATATTACAAAATTACAAACCTGCTCCATACCATTTTGTACCCATCATTCTCCACCACTTAGAGAAAACTTGACCTCAAGTTTTGAAGTGAAGAAACAGTAAGATCTGTGATGCTTGTACAAATGAAGCATAGTCATGGAAGTCTTGAAAATCGAGGTCTTCACCAAAAGAAAAAATTTTGACGAAGAATGTCTGTTGTGGAAGAGCTTCAAACCAAATAGGCAGCATAAAATCAACAGTAAGAGTCTGCGTACCCACCACTGCCACAATCATGTCTTCAATCTTTTCTCTTGGCTTGGAAGTTTGTTCATGTGTACTTTCTTCATTGACCATTTTTTCAATATCTAGATTATCAAGTTCAACATTGCCCAACAACTCATTCTTCTCTTGGGCGTGCTTGCAATCCGTATTCTCAACTTGCTCGACAAAAACTTTCGGCGTGTCGTGAGGTGTCTCTAAGTCAATGATCTTGGAAACTTCATCTTCGTGGTTCTCAGGTTGGGATTGAGCATAATTAACCTGCTTTGATGGACCAGGAATAAAACCACAATTGCGATTAAAATTGATAGTGAAGCTTTCTATTCTTTTAGAAACCCTATCAAGTACTTTTTAGAGCTCGAGAAAAGCCTCGTTGGACAGAATTGGTTCTCTTGGTGAGTAATACCAAATCTTCATCTGACAACAATAGTCGTAAGTACAACAACCATTCAACTTTGTTTTAGCCCATCTGGATGCCTAGCAAATTGCACAAGGCTTTGAAAAACATAATTAGTTTGAGAGATAATAATTTTCTCAAAAACCCACATGGATCAAAAACCTTATGCAATACATCCTTTCTGATTGGATATAATGCATCATGAATTGTCACACAAAGGATTCAGTTTGAACCCATTACTCGTGGATACAATTTTTTTCTCTCCACTCATAATTTTCGGCTACTTATCTTCCTTTTTTTCACTTCCCCACTTCACTCTCTGACCACCTTCTCTCTTTTTTTTTCACTCTCTTGTCTCTCTCCCACACCCACTCTCCTTCATCATTGGTCACCACTCTTTTTTTTTCACTCTCTCTCTCCCACTTTGACTAACACAGCACCACTTTTTTTTTCTTTTCTACAGCTTTCGGCTACTTCTTTCTTCTTCATCTTCTTTTCCACAAAATATAAAAGTAAATAAACAACTAACACCCTATCTTAGAGGTAACAGGCAACAAATCGCTGCAGACATGAGGCGTTGATGGCGTCCACGAGGTGGCGACGACTAGAGTCGAGCATGGTGGGCTAGTGTCGCATGAGACCAGCAGTGTCCTTGGTGATGTTGGAACAACATGAAACCAACGTTAGCAATAGATCGGAGGGACAGAAGAGTTGTGGCTTTGGAAGGCGATTTTTGGTCGTTTGTAGGTGTGGAAACGACGCGTGGTGGCTAAGGATGTAGAGATCGGACGATTCCGATCAGGGTTAGATGGTTAGCGGCGACTGGTAGGTCCGGTAGCTGGCAGGTCCAGCGACGGTGCATGGCCTCACTATCAACACACATGGCGGTGCAACCTAAAAACCTCAGGGTATGGTCGGAAACGGGAGGAGAGGCTGCTGGTAGAGGTGGTACCGTCGGCTAGTCACCGAAAAACGGTGAACTCGTTTTGTGGGCTGTTTTGGCTAAGGGCGTGTTTGGGTGCAGGCTGGTGCTGGTTTTGGTAGACAATGTGTTTGGATGCGGTTATTGATCGAGTACAGAAGAGTATGGGGGCAAGTTTGTAATTTTTTAGTATGGGAGCAAATATATAATTTTATAATATGAGGCAAATTTGTATTAAGATTAGGGTTTCATTATTTATAGTGCAAAAGATCTCTATATAAGAGATCCCTATGTTATTTTTCGAATTAGCTTTGAATGAATAAAAATTTGATTGATATTGGGTATCAATTTTCTCCTTAACCTCCAAGGTAGCTTGGCTTCTCTTCTAATCCCCAAGGTAGCCTAGTTTCTATTTTATTTCTTTTTCTTTATCATGTTCTACATCAGTTTGATATCAAAGCCTAAAACAAATCCCAAAATCAAATCTGAAAACAAACCTAGCTATATAGCCATACCACAAACACCAACACAAAATCTACCCAGAAACAAAATCCACGTCCAAACAGGGCCCTAGGCCAAAACAGCATTAACGCAGATTCGTTGTTTTCCGATGATCTCCAAATCTCACCGCCGCCACCAAGAGACTCGACGCCCTGAACAGTTTTAATTGTTGACAAGCTTTTCAAGCATGCACATATTGATGTGAAAATTGCAGTCGCCGCTTACATCAATGAAATAACCAGAATAACTACACCAAACATGCCTTATGATGATGAACATGTTGGACCTCAGATGTAATGCTTATATTACTGCGATGTTCCAGAATTTCCTCAAGGTTACAAGGGATTATCACCTAAAAAATGTTTTCTCATCTATGGAGACAATTATGACCCTTGTATTAGAAGAAAGTTGAGAAATTTCCCACGAGTTGCTCTCCACAATTTTAGCTAGCGCTAAGAAAGGCAATACGGAAGTTATGCCTATCGCTCAGAACTTGGCAGAAAGAGTTCTTGAAAACTGTGCTACTAAGCTCAAACCATACCTGATAGAAAAGCAAGAAGTTGAACTAGCCACAGCTCCTCCTTCACGTGTTGAGCAAGTTCATGAAAAGGTGGAAGACATGAGTGAGACAGTGGTTGTTATACAGGCTCTTGGTGTTGATTTTATCCTGCCAGTTTGGTTTGAAGCACCTCCACAACAAAAATTCTTCATCAAAATTTTTTCTTTTAGTCGAGACCTAATTTTTCAAGACTTGCGTGACTATGCTTCATTCCTCTAAGCATCCCAATTATTATTGTTTTTCACTACAAAACTTGAGGTCGAGTTTCTTCTACGTGGTGGAGAATGACGGGGTACAGAAGGGTATGGGGGCAAGTTTGTAATTTTACAATATGGAGGCAAATTTGTAATTTTACAATATGGGGCAAATTTGTATTAGGATTAGGGTTTCTTTATTTATAGTCCAAAATGTCTCTATATAAGAGATCCCTATGTTACTTTTCGAATTAGTTTTGAATGAATAAAAATATGATTGATATTGGGTATCAATTTTCTCCTTAACCTCCAAAGTAGCCTGACTTCTTTTCCAATCCTCAAGGTAGCCTGTTTGCTAAGGAGAAAATTGATACCCAATATCAATTAGATTTTTATTCATTGAAAGCTAATTCGAAAAGTAACATAGGATCTCTTATATGGAGATCTTTTGGACTGTAAATAAAGAAACCCTAATCCTAATAAAAATTTGTCCCATATTGTAAAATTATAAATTTGCCCCCATACTACAAAATTTCCCTTCTATTTGATTTTAGGATATGTTTTAGGCTATGATACCAAATTGATGTAGAACATGATAGAGGAGAAGAAATAGAATAGAAACCAGGCTACTCTGCAGATTGAAAAAAGAAGTCAGGTTACCCTGGAGATTATGGAGAAAATTGATACCCAATATCAATGAGATTTTTATTCATTCAAAGCTAATTCGAAAAGTAACATAGGGATCTCTTATATAGAGATCTTTTGGACTGTTAAAAAAGAAACTCTAATCCTAATACAAATTTGCCTCATACTACAAAATTACAAACTTGCCCCCATACCCTTTTGTACCCCATCACTCACACATATAGCAACACCATCAAAACCTGTTTTTCCTTGTATAATTTATGCATATGTAATTTTCTCAAGCCTTAAAAAAATTTCACCATGAAGCATATTTATATAACTTATATCACGAGTTAATATAAAGAATTAGGTCGTAATGGGCATGAGTCTAATTAAATTAATTGTAAGCCTTAAAAAAAGATTGCATCTAGGGTTGTTGGATTAGTATAAATGACTTCTGGAACTCATAACAAGGCAACAAAGATTACATTAATGTTGGAAATGGTTAGGTGCGGAAATGAATGATTCTTGACTGCATTAGAGTGTTGCATGAAGAAAATAAGTTCGAATTTCTAGTAGATCGGGATCTAAAGGGATGTTATGTTTTTGGATATTGAGATATTGAGATTTGGTGGATCTTTGTGAAAAAGCAAGAAAACCCACTTAACGCACATTCATTAAAGCTGTTATCTGTTTAAGGATTTGATTATTAAGTTAACACTTGTTTCAATAATAATAATAATAATAATGCATCAATTTATTGACTAAGATTGGAATGCGGACTCAAGTTGCATTAGATCTCCATTTGTGGAGATTAAAAATAAGTTGTTTTAATATATTGAGTTGTTACTGCTAGTACATGTGCCATCAATCTCCTTTCTTTAATGAAAAAGTTTTAAAGGCTCGTGAGCATGTATTATGATTCATCATTATCATTACATAATCTAACAGGTGAAGCTACACATTCTTATTATGCATTATACCATGAATAGGACTGAAAATGTGTAAGGATACGAGCACCTAGGGCTTTTGCTTGGTTGATTCATTGGTTTTGCTAGTGTCGAGGTGAGTTTACTACCTACAGATATTCTTCTCTCTTTTTGTTTTATGAAAATGTGATCTGTGCTATGAAACTTGGAAATTTGTAAATTGTTACACAATATGAGTACTCCTACACATGTGGCTGTGAGTTTTGAAATAACTAGATATGATAATCGTTTGCTACTCTTATTTGAATTTCATTTAGTGATTATGAGACTTTATGACAAACCGATATTATGGTTGGCCCACTAAGGGGTGTCACCATACTCTGACTGGCCCGCAAAGGGACGTACCGATATTATGGTGACCCGCTGAAGGGTGTCACCATACTTCGATTGGCCCGCAAAGGGCGCAAATGAGCGTATTGATACTGTGGTTGGCTCGCTAAAGGGTGTTGGCATACCTTGATTGGCCCGCCGAGGGGCGTCTTTATATTGTGGTAGAAATTATTTATTGAGAAACATCTTTTTTTTGCTCAAGCATAGTGTTGTGATTATAATAATATATATTGTGATTATACTTTACTTTCCCATGTTATTATCATTTCTCTCATAAATATCTATTGTTGGTAAACTCATATCAGTTTTTCCAAAGCAGACTGACCGTTTCTTAGTGAAAGGATCAGGTTTGTTAAGTGTGGGTGCTCTTATTTCAGTGGTAGTTAACTTTCGTAGGTGGGCACATTCGACATCTTCAACTTGAGCTTAATTTTCTTTATTGAAATTTTGCTGGCTACTTGAAATTTGGGAAATTGTTTCTTTGTAAAAGTGTAGTTAGACTTTTCAACGTGGATATTGTATTTAGCACCCTATTATCTTTGATAAGTCATATATATGAATAGATGGGATTTAAATTTGTGGTTATGAATTCTTTGCAGTTGGACTATGCAAATTGTGATAGAATAAAATTATTGGGTTTAGTGTGGAAATCTTTTAAAATAATTACAGTTGGTTTGATAAAAAATCAAAGGAGTTTTCGTTGGATTTTCGATTTTAAGGTCACCCACTTAGGTAAGTTTACCCTACCTAAGTCAGGGCATTACAAGGGGACACCTAACAATGCCACGCGTTCTTGCCACCCCAAAGTCGGTCAATTAGAAGTCATTTTTCCCCACTTGCTATAGTGATTTCTAAGGGTATAATGGTCAGTTACTACTCAAGCTTCATGTTGTGGCACGATATTACTTGTTGACTATTCCAGGTTACAAAATTTGGTGGCTATTTGGTGTTTAAAATATCTTTCCGAATTTATAATTTACGTTTAGTCAGCCTTAAGTTTTTTTTCATTTTATAAAGCACAATCATCAAGGATGCATTTTTATTTCATACTAAAAAACTTCAAGCGTTAAAACCACATTGAAAACCCCTACCCAACATGTTTTGATCAAAGTTGCTTCCAAAATGCAAACATGAGATTGGTTTCAACAACAGTTTGGCATTCCTGGCACACATAGGCAAAAACTTTGATCGCACGTTTTGATAGGACCTTGGCATTGTGTATCAAGGACATTATCATTAGAACATTTAAGGTTTTCCAACCTTTGGGCTTAAGTTCCTAGCACAATCGAGAATGGTACATGAGATGTAAGCACAAGAGCAACCAAAAAGGTGAATTTGTACGAGAATTAAACTTGTGACAATAAATCTATAATGCCTAGTGCTTCCTTTTGCGCCAGCCCAAAAGTTAAGTTCAGTCCATTAGCCCATGAGATACACATGTTTCTTCATTCTACCTCCTCCCCTAACTCTGTTCCATATTCTAGGTATGTAACGCTCAATTTAGGTTTTGTTTTCTTGCTCCCTCTCTCTCTTTCTTCCTCTTCATGAACGACACTGCCATACTCTTTTTTCTCCAATTCATACTCATCAACACAGCTTATCATAACTCTGTTTTCTTAATCACTCTGTTTAAGAAACACAACTTTGAAGACGTCTCCGAATTGCATGAAGAGGATCTGACAAAGATACCATACGCTTCCTGTGTCATGTTGACACAGGTGTGTCACGAAAAATGGCAAGTCCGAGCAGTGTAGTATGCATGTGATCAGCAAGGGTCTAATTTTTTTTTTTTTTTTTTGTGAGTCAGGGTCTACAATTTCATCCTCAAAAGACCAAGAGAATCAGCACAAGTTTCAGCTAAGAATTATGAATTTGAAACCATATGCGTGTATGTGTGTTGTTGAAAAGCAATCACCTATAAAACCTCTCCACCAAAGGAAAAATATCCATATTTTAATGATGTGCACCTCATCATGGCATTAAATCACTCAGGAGTTCATCCACAGTTCATCAAATTAGGAACCTAAAGTTTTGCAATACGAGAAAAATACACGATAGAGACATGAACTTGAAATGTTAGTAAAGCCATAAATATGGAAGGGAAATATGATAAAACAAAAATTCTATGCACTCAAAATTAGGTGACAAAGATGAGTGAAAATAGGTGGGCAAAGACCCCAACAGCCAAAAGCCCAGTTATAGAGCAGAAAAGTGAAACATTAGATCAATTAGTTTAAACATAAAACCTTGAGAAAAAAAAAAAGCTAAATAATGGCAGTACATTTCATACATACCATTAGCAGCTTGAAGCTCTGCACCGAACATGACCCACCACTTCCTACTTCTCCTTCCTGCACTTAAACAGCACCAAACCCAATAATCAATCAAAACCACGCATCATCGACCCACAAACCATAACATCTACTAAGCTAATCAATACTTCAAAAACGCTTCCAGATACACAAGCATCTCTAGTAGAAAATGTGAAATCCAATAGCAGCTAAAGGGGAGGAAAAAAGTCACAGTGTGCTAAAAGTCCCTTGAAACCCCACACGTAATATACCCACAATTAGCACTACAAATTCAAATTCAAAATCGAGCATTTTAGTCACATTTCCAGACAACCAAAAAATTCAAAATTCAATAATAATTTAAAAAAATTAGAAATCAAAAAGCTTCAAGGTACCTCAGGTTCAGGGGACAGGGCAACCTCATCGTGACCGTAGTCTACAATGGTCAGCCTCTCTCTCCCACTTCTCTTCGTATGAGACAAAACCACTCTCTGTTGCCGATGCTGCTGTGGTGACGATGAAAACGAAGACTGAGAATGTTGCGGTATTAAGTGACTAAACTTATCCTCTTTCGGGGTCGAATTCTCGTTGAAACCTTGTAGCGTAATTTCACAACCAGAATCAGAAGCGGCCATTGCTCTTGTTCTCGAATCTTCTTCTTCTCCTTCTTCCATGTTACTCTCTTCTCAGCACACGTTTTCTTCTTGTTGTAGTTGTTCTTGGTCTTCTTCGATTTCTTCCATTTCTTCATCATCGCTGTACATGGAGAGTAAGGCAATACCTTCCGGTTGTTTCTTCCTCGATGCCATGAGTGAAAACTAGGGTTTTCGTTTTTTAGGGTAACAAACCCGAATCTGGTATTTTGTTTAATTAAATTGGACAATTGGAGAGAATGAAACTAAGATTCTGAATGTTGGGTATAAGTAATACGGGAGGAATTGCTCCTGTTTCGATTGAGATATGTGCATATAAATCTGGAGAAGTTGATATGAACGCAAATATATGTATATATATATATATATAGATGGAACGACGGAACCTGAACACCGTAAAGATGAGGTCTAGCGCATGTTTAGGAGGTTAACCTTTTCAGAGTTCAGACACTGAAAATCGTTTTCAAACACTGGATCTTATGTTTGGTAAGGAGCGTTCAAAATCAGTTTTTGAATACTATTTTGTAAATATCTGTTTTCAAACACTGAATTTTAAAAACTTCAAAATGGAGTTTTCGGTTTTTATTTTCTGATTTCATCTCAAAATCACGATTCTCTGCTTTTTTCTCTCTGCTCTCTTCTTTAGTTCGCGTCTCTCTGCCCTCTCTCTCGTTTGCGTCTCTTCTTCCTCCTCTCTCTCACGACCGTCATCCTTGTCCTCCTCTCCTATCTCTCACGGCCGTCATCCTTGACCGCTCACCTTATCACTGTCACGTTGTGGATTTTCTTTCTTTTTTCACTTCAGCTCCTTCCAAACGACATTGTTTGGGGGAGGACGGATTTCGCGGAGGGAGAGGGACGGTGGGGCCAGTGGGGAGAAAGAGAGTGTCGGTGGTGGTGGGTTTGGGGTTTTTGGTGGTGGTACTGGGTTTGGGGTTTTTGGTGGGGATGCGCAGAGAAGGTATGAAAATTGTTTTTCCTTTTGGCTTTTTAGTCTTTTGTGGCACAATTGTAGTTTATTGCGTCTGATATTGTGCTTCACTTAACTTATTTGCATTTTTTTCGTTTAATAACTATTTGATGATGATTCTTTGATTTTGGTTATTAGGTACTCAAGCAACTCCAAGGAAGAAGGCAGTAACAGCATCTGCTTGAGCTGTTGAAGGTCTTTATGGGCGTAATTTGTAGTTGTAGATGGAATTCTGTGTGCATCGACAATTTTCATGAGAATTTCATTACGCTTTGATGCTTTAGTTATTTTTTTTTATATTATATAGTTGCTTTGAATTTTGAACAAGAATGGATGATGCTATTGTTGTTTGACTGTTTGATTACTTTATGCTTTGATTGGAACTAATGGTTTGATTAAGATGGATTAGCTCTTTGTTATATTGAACATTGGCTATGACAGCAATCCTTTTGACCTTTGATATTTTTGTTGTTAGTTATTATTAGTTGTGGTTGATTTAATTTTAAGCAGTTATGTCTATGGGGAAGATGTGGCGTAGCTTTTGTTAAATCTATTTGCTTGGGATTTGGTTCATGAGAATGCATTATAGCCAGGATAGTTTCTGTGAGTGTTTTGGTGCTCTGTTAGATATTATTGGTGTCTTTTGCAAGGAAATGATAGTCACTGGAGTTAGAATCTGCAACATTGTTGATGCACGGAAATGACAGTATTCTTTATGGGCGGAAATGATAGTCATAGTATTCTTCCAAATTCATAGTGAGCTGTGAGTGATGGTGTCGTCTTCATCGTTTGGGTTCATTGTTAAGTCCAGTAGGGAGTAGGCAAAGAGTTTGTATATGCTGAGATGATTGTATGATATGTGTTGTGCTCTTTTGTTGTGATTTGTTAATCATTGAATCCTCCCAACAAAATTTTCCCAGTGGAAGAAGATTTTTTTTTATATTGGAGTACATTGTTCTGTAAATGGAAATTTTCATAAATGAACCATTGTCCTAATCTATATTGGAGTCAGGTCTCCTAGTTTATAGAATTTATCAAACATGAGTTTCTTATTTTTACATTTAGCACTTTTTCTTTTGTGTTTCAGCTGCTTACCTTCTGACTTGGAGAAGTCTGAAAGTTGGATCATTTGGTGTTCTGCTGAAAAATCCGATTGTACCTTTGATACTTGAATAAATTGTCTTCATCATTGGGTATTTCCTTACTAGTACTAAGAGAGATTGTTCATTTCTCCTTTTTGCAAAGTTTTAGGTGTTCGTTTTGTAAATAGGGCTTATCATATATGGTTTGTTCAAGTTGTTGGCATCCTTGAATTGTGTTCGTTAAAATTATTTGCTTGATGATTGTTCTGGGTTAGAGGTTTCTATGTTTTTTTATGGTGCTACCATCATAATTGTTTGATGGTCTGGTTTAAGTTGATCCTTAGGAGTATCATAGTCTTTTCTTATGAAAGCATGAAACACGTTTTAATTGTATTTTAGGGGGTTATTCCCATTAATTGCATCTGAAGCATTCATATTTTTTGATGTAGCATGCTGAGATTCTGTGCATTTTCCACATTTGCATTCATTATTTGCAAACTATCATCAGATATGAAAATCTAAAGCTAAATAGCAGCAGTATGTGAAATAACTAAATCTAACTCTAAAACTATCATCATAATTTGCATGCTAATTGATAAAGCTAAATAGCAGCAGCTGCCAAAAAACAGCTTTAGAATGCCAAAAAACAGCAATATGTGAGGCTGTTATTTTTTCACGTATTGGAATGCTTTTATTCTTTTGTTTTGCTTTTCCTGCATTATCTTAGTTGATGTATGGTCCCAAATTGTGCCCATCTAATTCTGTTTACTGATTTTCTGTTGCTGCTCGGTCTTTAACTGTCCTGTAACATTGATGAAGAATTAGTTGAAACTGCAATATCAGTGTAGCATGCTGGAGAATTTGGATGTCCATTTTTGCCCAAAGTTGAGAACTAATTGTTTCTTTACTTTCTTCCCAATCAGTAGCATTTCATTTTCACTGTCATCTATAAGAGTTTATATAGTTTACTTTAGTTGGATAAGAGTATGACTTCGAATCATCGTTTTTCTGTTACATGGTGACTGACAGATATACTCAATGAGCATGAGAAGGTTACGTGCAATGTGCCCTAGTTTGAAGAGCATCTTCAGCAGCCCGTCACCTTCATAATAATGTGATTTAAGAATTTTGTTTTTAAATTTTCAGGTGGTTATTTACTTCCATTGTTTGCGGCAACCAGCTTAGTATTGTAGCCATGATTTGCTCTTCATGTGTTGTAAATGTTAATTGTTGGTGTTTGTTTGGCTATATGGATATACACGATGTAGCTCTGTTCTCATGTAAGAGTACAATAAATACTACATGTTCTCTATACAACCCGGATTTAGAATATTGAGAGCATCTCTTCTTTAGTTGCAACTACTTTAAACTCGTATGGAAGCAGATTTTAGTGAAGACAAATGTGGGCAAGTCTTCCGTGGGTTTTTGACATGATGTGCTACATTGCAATCACTACCCTCAAGGGAAAAATCCTTCCTGGTTTAGTGGTCATGCTCCTGAAAATTGCATGGGATGCATATATATATATATATATATATATATATATATATATAGTGCTACTATTCGGGTTAATATTATTTTAGATGTGAGAGAGGCTGCTAGGCTTTGCAAATCTGAAAAACTGTTCAATTGATAGCATCCATTAAACTGGGGTCTTGCTACAATTGGCTCTGTATGATAGCATCTTTGCTCAAAACTGATGTCGTCCTCTTTGCTCAAATTTGAATGGAAGTTGGAGTTCACATAAAAAAAAATACTTAGAAGTTCAAAGATTATGATATTTAAGTGCTATTGACCAAATGTTCGAAAGTTATGGGTGCAATTTATTAATTTATCAAAGTTGTATTTGATCAATGAATATTGTATTTTAAAATTGTTTTCAACTATCTTATTTTTAAGAAGAAAAATATGTTATCTTTTAGATATTGAACAAATTTGAATATTGTATTTGATGGGTTGGTTGTTCGTATTTTATAAAATTGTGAAAGTTGTATTGTATTTTTTTATTTTAATTTTTAAAAATTTATTTAACAAACAAACATGATATGACTATGGGAAGAGTATTGTTATGTTTGATGGATGATATATAAAAAATACTAACATTTTAAAAATAAAATAATATTAATTATTTCCAAGTATTTGGTGTGCTTAAAAAATTGTATTTAGTAAATATGAGAAATAAAATTAATTTTAGATATTCAAATTTAAACTGAGCATTGAAAACTGAAAGCTGAAAACAATTACAAGAAATTGTAATCAAAACAATTTTCTATTTTCAAAATAGTTTTCAAACACTGATTATCCAAACAACATTTCACTGAAAACTGTTTTAGAAACAGTTTTCAAACACTGTTATCCAAACATGTTTTCGAACACTGAAAACTAAAAACTGTTTTCAGAAACTCTTTTCGAAAACAGTTTTCAAACACTGAAAACTGAAAACTGTTACCAAACCTGCCCCTAAATTTGTATGTTTCGTGGAACGGCGTGGTCTTAGGATTTGAGAGCAGCCAGCACTATAAACTCAAACTATTATAGAATTTATTTCATGTATAATAAATTAAAATTTATTTATAAATAAATTTATGATTTATTTTTAAGTGAGTGAAATAAAAAATTATTTATAAATGATATTTTATTTTTAAATGAATTAAAATTGAAATTCATTTATAAATAAATTCAAGTAAATTTTTATATTTGGTATCTGTAAAATTAAAATAAACTTTATGTTTGGATCAACTAAGAATTCAACTTATTTTTTTTTAATTTTACTTAATATTTTTAATTACATCACATTTTAATTCATTTAACATATAGACTTTAATTTTATTGATATTATTCAAAAAATTAACACTATTTACTTTTTCAATTCACAATATTAATTTATAATTCAAAAACAGAATCCGATTTTTTTTTATTTGATGAAATCTGAAAATTAAATGCTAATTTAACTGTTTTAAAAATATATAATTTTATTTTAAAAAAACTTTGAAAAATGATCAAAATCAATATTTTTTTCATCCAAGATTAACATTACATTTGATTGAAGTCCATGTCAGTGCCAAATAAATGGTAACATAGACATCACTTACTAGTTTTGGCAGAAAAAAAAATTTCTTAACCGGTCTTATAAATTTGATTATCAACACCTAAAATATTAGAATCTTAGGAACCCAAATGCGCCACAAGTATACTTGCCTTAGATCGAAACCAAACATGTGTGACATATGCCAAATTAATGGCCTCCCAATAACATAAGGCTAAGGCAACCCAAACACGTAGCTAAAAGAGAGGAGAAATTGACATGCATGGGGTGATGAGGAGTATCTACTTTTCTTCCTTTTTCAAAATTGGAAGAAGTATCCGTAACAAAAGAAGAAAAACAAAAATAATAATTCAAAGGAATAAAGCTGACAATGGAAACAAAAAGAAACGGAGAAAGAACAAAAAAAGACAATTAAAAGGCATAAAGAATATTAATTAATTAAAAAAAATAAAAAATAAAAAAAATGATCTTAACAGATGATGATGACGGATTGATGATGGTAACCCTCACACAAGAGACAAGCAATAAGTGGGATTCTCTGCCTTCTTTGCACACCTGAAAGTGAACACTTCATGCCAGCACATCTTACCCCACTTTCTTTTGTCTATTTTTCTTCTTGATTTTCTTTTTCTTTAATTAATTTAATTGGAACAATTTTTTTTCTTTTTTTCCTATTAAATTTTCATCTTTTCTGTACATCACAAAAGAATCAATTTTAAAATCTTAATCAAAGGGACAACAACATACGGTTACCTATGTACTCAAAAGAAGAAAAACACCATGGTCACCTAAAATGATACATTAAATGCATTTACTTTGTGTAGCATCCCAATCACGCGCCTGACAAGTATGTGAAGAGGAAATTAATGGTACTTGAGCGTTGACGCGAGGAGTCAACTCAACTCACGTTTATACCAGGAAGTATGTCTTTGAGCAAACCGAGAAACTACTGCATAGTGGGTCTTTTCCTAGGTGACTCGGCTGTACATAAGTATCCAACTTGGAGACTCTCCACCATCTCACTCACCCAGTGACCGCCTATTCTCAGCCTCGAGTCAAGTGCGTTTAAACTGAGTCCCTCCTTCACTAGCCTCCTCGCCCACTTCGAGTTCTCTTCCGTCCCTTGCTTTCCTGTCAACAACTCCATTAAAACGACACTGAAACAATACACATCAAACTCAGTTTATTAGCATCGTTTCCTATTTGTTCTCCTATTTTTTTAGGCCAAACATTTTGAACCCCGAAATTGACCATCTGAGGCTCGAGATTATCTGCGAGGAGGATGTTGGAGGCGACGAGGTGGCCGTGAAAAGACCCTACGTGTGCAAATATGCAAGCCCGAGGGCGATACCCACAGCAATGCGGTGGCGCGTAAGCCAATTAGTTTTCTCTAGGGATGATTAAATGGGGCCCAACGCTGTTTTGACTT
Source organism: Bretschneidera sinensis (assembly GCA_023935145.1). Lineage (NCBI taxonomy): Eukaryota > Viridiplantae > Streptophyta > Magnoliopsida > Brassicales > Akaniaceae > Bretschneidera > Bretschneidera sinensis. The sequence goes on along the minus strand of CM043697.1, from coordinate 107,027,698 downwards.
TCCCACGTATCAGTGCTCCAATCATCCATGTTGGGCTCTCCGGTAGAGAGCTCGTGTAGCCATCGGTGCAAGTCACCGTTGGCCATGAACTCGTACAACACTAGCTTCTCTTGACCTAAAATCGAGTATTAAAAAAAAGCAAACTGATAAATTTCACAAATAACCATCTGCGTAATCATAGCTTGCGTTAGATTTACGTGACAGAATTCGACACACGGCAGTCTACAGAGTACAACACCATAAGTATTGAATTTTCAAACCCGTGGTCGTGACTCCATTTAATACGGTAAGTGAAAATTGTCAAAAAGAAAATGAATAGTAGTACTAAAAATTGGGTACATTACCTGTAATGCAGTAATCGGAGAGAGGCAAGAGATTTGGGTGTTTAAGCTTGGAAAGATCTTCAAATGAGGCAACTACCTCATCATTATCAATGTTCCCGGAGTTCTCCAAGACCTTGATTGCCACATGGAGGTCTCCTAGGAGGACAACCCTATAGACCGGTCCACACCTACCCTTAACGAGCAAAGAGTCTTTGCCGAAGTTTGACATGGTAGCAATTAAGTCCTTAAAGGTTAGGTTCATCAACGGCTTAGATGACATGATCACTGGTATAGATGTTGGCTCATTGATATCTGTAACCCATGATATAACTGACTCTGTCTCGAAAGAGAACAACCCTGATTTCTCCATCTTGAATTGTAATTAAATCAGTTTGGAGATTGCCCACTTGTTTTTTCTAGCCATTTCTGTCTTCTAAACATGAGAAAGACACAAAATGCATTGGATACAAAGAGAAATACAAGTGAACATGACAAGCCAATAATCAAAGGCTTTGTTTTTTATTTGGGTTTATGGGTTATTACGGTTCCTTTTGATGGGTTGGTGTTTTTGGGCAAGTTTGTGAGTTGGGGTTCTTGGGTGAGACATAATGTGATGATTAGTTGGGGATTTTGAGGTGTTGAAAATGAAATTCGCACAATGAACAAAAATAGATTTCCCAAATTTGTGGTACTTATCAAAAACCAACCAAACCTGTGAACTTGTTAAGTGACACATTCAAGAAACTAAGATCACTAAGAGGAGGAAAATCATATGAGAACGTACCATTCACGAAATTGTTTGACAAATCCAAGTACTTCAAATAGTGAAGAACCTAAATGGGTTTTACGCTTCTAGAAATCTTACAGCTTTATATGTCAAGGTGCTCTAGCTTGGTGAGGTTGGTGAACCCAAGTGGCAAAACACCCAAATCATTATGTGAAAGGTCAAGAACTTTAAGCCTTGAAAAACCAGAGAGCCTAACCGAGTTGGTGAACCAATTGGTTGAGAGATTGAGCACCTTAATCGATGAGGACCCATTTCTCGATGTGGGTTCGAACCCAATAATGGTTCCTCCAAATCTATTCTTGGCCAGATTGACCTCAACCAAGGTTTTGATAGACCAAAACCTGGAATAGAGCCTTGAAGGGAATTATTGGAGAGATCAATTATATGCAGCTGTGACATGTTCTTCAATGACCTCCATGATATGATCCACTAAGATTTCTCGAAGGAAGCCATGTTTCTTTGATTAGAGGATTTGAACAGTTTGAATCTTGAGAATAACCATGAAATGTTGAATCCAGAGACTGAGCTGAAAGCATTGGATACCAGTTCTTGGTCTGTACTGTTGCATGTAGATTGAACAAGTCGAACCAGGGACAACAGAAGCAACAACCTACAAAACATTTCCCTTCTTTTTTTTACTTCAACTTTTTATTCTATTTTCCATCAAAAGATAGAGATGTGGAGAATTTATAAGATAAAAAGGAAGAGAGCTTATGCTTAGTTTTTAACAAATGGTGCAAAGAGAGAAACAAAGATAGAGGAGATGGAGTTGTTGTCTAGGTCTTCTCTTTAAAAAATGGACTAGTGATTAGTGAATTGAAGTAAGGAGTTGATGATGTTAAGTTTAAAATGGAATTGTTAACGACGTGAACAAATGTGCTCGACTCGAACCGATAATAAACAAGTAAGAAAGAGCCACCATGGTCCATGGGCCAGTGTGTTCATATGTTAACTGCAGATTGTCAACTGTAACTCCGACTCATGTTCTCTTAAATGAGGTAATTGCTCATGACCCATATCCTACAAAATGACTTAATTACCCATGGAGAATTCTGAAATTCACTAAACTCTGCGAAAAATTTGTTTGTTGTATTGGTTGGACGGGTGTAACCAAAACTTGCTTTACTTTAGAAGATGAGTATAATAGATCCCACTTCATAATACTCTCATTCTTCTCATAGATTATGATTTGTGGTAAATGATTCTCTGGTCAACTAATTTTGTGCCATCTTTGATCAATGTTTGCAAGCTTTGAGCTATTTTAACAAAAGATGTTAACATGGTGTGCACCTATATACCCTCTTTCCATTGGTTCTAATGTTGGAAAAATTCTCAATGACACGTGACTGTCATACCAATTAAATTAGTTTTTCCATCAAAAACAAAACACGTGGTAAAAAGGTAAAGTGATAATATCTTGTGCTTCAATTTATGGATAAGCTCAGTCTTTATTTCCATACAAGTCTTAATTCTATCAGAATATTCAAAATTAAATAAAGATCAATCTTATCAGCAATTACATTTTTATTAGGATTCCACTTCGAGGCTCTCACTATAAAAAAACAGATAGACACAAATTACAATTATGCAGTTTTTCAGCTTTATTTTCTAATTATACATGTTGAGCTTTAGATATTGGTTTTAGGTTTTAAGATGGAGCCCATATTTGAGTGTGTTTACTCAAAGAGATTTTTTTCTAGCTAGAAATGGTAAACAGACAAAAGGACATGCACGTATTGTCCACATTTGGGTTGGATGAGGTTGTTTCTTATTAGTAGAGTACTTACAATCATGTCTCTGTTGCACACTTGCAACACATTGATTCAAATTTGTAGGTTTTTGCAATGTATTTAATAAACTTGTTGTATCTGTTTTTGTCTTTTTGTTGCATTTGTTTCAATTATTCCTATTGCCTTTTTTTCAAATTAAAAAATGTTTTCTTTTTCGAATTATTGGGAAAATCTAAGATCAAACCATTTAAGTGCAAAAACAAGGATTTGTTGCGCATTTTTTTATCAAATCTTTGTAACCCATTCACTTTTTGGGTTACTCTTATATTTGATACAGAAAATAATTTAAAAAATGATCTTAAATATTACTAATTATTCTTTGTCCATCTCTTTCTAAATATTCTGTCAAATGATTATAAAACAATGATTCTCTATAACATACCATTCTTTTTCTTTGCCCACAGACAAATCATTAGGGAATTAATTAGCATAATCACCACATCATCATATAATCCACACTAAAGTACAAGATTCACTGTAGACTTTTTCCCTCCCCATTGACAAATTATGCAATTGAACTTTATGTGATATGTCCCATTGATAAGAAGTGGAACAAAAATCATATACAAAGAAAGATCTTGACCAATAAAGCCAAATCATATAACTTAGTCAATAAATTGTATTTTATTTAACAAAATGTGGCGTTTTTATTAATTTTGTACCTCTGTTTCTACATGTAAATCAAACACAATTACTAATTCATATTAAATCACTGAACAAAGTATATTTTGCTCTGTTGCAATAAAATGATTTGAATCCGAACACTTTTGAGTAAGAGTGACATTTCAAAATGCTTTCATTAAAAAAAACCCTTTCAAAGTTTGTCTTCTAAAATAAAACTATTGTTTATCTAATGTAGAAGTACTTTTGATATTGCGGGGAGGTGATAAAATTTGTTTTTTTAATCGTAAAAATTTAAACTTTATGTTTGATAAAACTTAATTACTAATTGTATTATCAAAGGTTACTGTAGAAAATAGATTTTTTAAAGGTATTCCTAGGATACTAAAACAACTGTGTTTTGAAACGCATAAAAAAAGTAATAAGTATTCAAAAATACTTTTTGATTAATTAATTTTTTATATACAATATTTTTTATTTCTCTTTCCAATTATAGGATTTTATCATTAATTATTTATTTTTTTAAATATTTTATATAACTATAATATTTTTATATCTAAATGTAAATATGTAATTTATTAAACATTATATTTAATGTGTTGATAGTATTTTTAAAAACGCTACAACAATCCTACATTGACACTAAGATTACATGTCTGCTAACAAAATAAATTTTTTTTGGATAGCTGCTCCTGAGATAGTTAAGAGTATTGTTAAACAATTTATGCATTGCCCACGTATTATTCATTTATAGGTTGTTAAAACAATATTGCGTTATGTGGGTGGTACGTTGGATTATGGCTTGTTTCTTCAGCTTTATGCTTCTAATGATCTTGTTGCTTTGTTGATGTTGACTAGGCCGGCTGCCCTAATAGTTGGCGTTCTACCACTGATTTTGTCATTCATCTTGGTTATAATATTGTTTTTTGGTGTGCTAAGAACAACTTATTGTCTATCGCTTAAGTGCAAAAACTTAGTACCATTCTCTTGTGTTGGAAATCACCTTGACAAAATGCCCAGGTGGTAATCTTCCAAACACCCAAGTCTTGAATGACTTGTAGAAATAATTTCAGCAATCGAACACAAGAACAGAAAATCAAAGAAAGAAAAGAAGACAAGCAATTTGTTGTCGAGGTTCGGTAATGTGCCTACGTCCCCATGAGTTCCTCCGAACTCTTTGCACTATCTCAATGGTTTTTACAAAGTTACAGCAATCCCCTTCAAGAATCCAAGTTCTTGAAGAAACAAGAAGAGAACTAGAAAGTGATAGTCCTATTACAAATTTTTCTATCAATTTTATACTATCCTCTCTTCTTTATATCCAGCCTAACAAAGAGTCCCTCTTGTGTTTTATGTCTACACAATTCTCTCTTAGTGTTTACAATGATCTCACAATGTCACAATTCTCTCTTGTATGTGTGTTGTATATCTCTTGTATATCTTATGAAATGAGGCCTTGAGAACCCTTTTTATAGTCTCTCAATTCTTGGACATTCTTGAGAATCATTCTCTTTCCTTTGATCATGTTCTTCCTTGAATCTCAGCCCTTCATCACTCTCCAAGTGATGCTGTGCGTTTTGGTGTGGTGCACACATGATTGGAGAGGTCTTATGCATGCTGGATCATGTGTGCAACCATGTGCTATGCGCTGCGGCGCTGAAATGGTGAGGTGCAGCGCTGAGGCAGGGCTGGAAGGGAGGCTTACTGTGAGGAGCGGCACTGGGCAGGGTGTGCTGCTGCCTCCTGATGCTGGTGCGCGCACTTCCTACCTGTGGGCAGAAACTTCCACAGTAGTGTGCCTGACCTTCTCATGCTCAAAATTAAAGCACACACATGTATGTACCCTTATAACTTGCTGAACTTTGATATCCCATAATTGGTTTGGACATTAACCAACTTTAGACCATGTTTGGACATGTTTTAAACTTAGACAAATAACAACAATCTCTACCTTTGTCTAAGTGTTCAAAAAACATGAACCATTGTGCAGAAAGCTTCGGGATCCAAACTCATATTGAGTTACCAATTAACCAACTCCAATCCTAAGTAATTCAAGGCAGTGATTGAACTTACTTAGAGGTATAACTTTAGTACCCAAGTCAGCAGGATTTTCTTCTGTGGCAACCTTATCCACATGGATGCATCATTTTGTAACATTTTTTCGAATGAAATGATACCGAACATCCATGTGATTTGTCCTCTCATGGAACACTGGATTTTTACACAAGTGCAAGGCACTTTGACTATCCGAAAATACCACAACCTGCTCATCCAGTACCTTCAACTCTTTAAGCAACCCTTTGCACCATATAGCTTCCTTAATGGCCTCCGTAGCAGCTATGTACTTAGCCTCGGTTGTTGAGAGTGCTACCACTGGCTGTAAATGAGCCTTCCAACTTACACAACATCCGTTTAAGTTGAAGAAGTAGGAGGTAATCGATCTCCTTTTATCCCGGTCTGCTCCATAGTCCGAATCTGCAAACCCTTCAAGGTAGATTGCATTACCCCTCTTCTAATACACCAGCCCTACTTCTGGGCTTCCCTTCAAATACCTCAGCAACCACTTCAACCCAAGCCAATGCTCCTTTCCGGGATTACTCATAAACCTTCTGAGAACACTCATTGCATGAGCAATGTCTGGTCTAGTGCTCATCATGGTATACATAACAGAACCAACAACACTAGAGTAAGGGACTTTCTCCATTTCCTTCTTCTTCGCCTCCGATCTTGGATATTGATCGCTTGAGAATTTGAAATGACTAGCAAGTGGAACCTTCATTGGTTTGCTATCTTCCATAGAGAATTTAGATATCATATTCTCTATGTAGGAAGTTTGAGAGATCTTCAATCTGTTTCTCTCTCTTTCCCGGATGATACACATCCTAAGGATCTTTAGTGCATGGCCAAGATCCTTCATCTCAAACTCCTTACTGAGTTGTGCCTTCAATTTATTTATCCTCTCCATGTTGCTCCCAACCAGCAACATGTCATCAACATAGATGAAGATGATCACCATCTCCTCAATCTTCTGCCCCTTATAGTTTAAGCAAGAATCATAGTAGCTCCTCATGAAACCCAAGCTGATTACAAAGGAATCAAACCTCTTGTTCCATTGCCGAGGTGATTGCTTCAGGCCATAGAGAGACTTCTTCAATTTGCATACTAGCTCTCCATGCCTTCCTTCTTCATAGCCTTCGGGTTGCCTCATGAAAATGGTCTCATCGAGCTCTCCATGCAAGAATGCAGTCTTCACATTCATTTGCTCGATTTCCCAATCAAATTGGACCACTAATGCTAACACTATCCGTATTGTCTTGTACTTCACAACCGGTGAGAAGATTTCGATGAAGTCTATGCCTTCTTTTTGTGTGAACCCCTTCGCCACCAGCCTAGTTTTATATCGAACTTCATCCCCTGGAGTGTTCCCTTCTTTGATCTTGTAGAGCCATCTACAATCCACCACTCTCTGTTTTTTTGGTTTGGGCACCAGCTCCCAAGAATTGTTCTTCATTAAAGAGTCTATTTCTTCCTTTATAGCCAGCTACCACTTTGACGAATCCTTACACTCCATGGTATCTGTGTAAGTTTCTGGTTCAGCTATCCCTCCTTCTATCCAAGGAGTTGTTGCATCTGCAGCATTTGCAAACCCATATCTCAAGAGTGGTCTAACCACTCTTCTTTTTCGGTCTCTTATGAGCTGGTAGTTATTTACTGCATCAACCACTTCTTGTTTAGCCTCTTCTTGAGTTTCTTGAGCTTCTTAGCTTTCATCCAAGGGCTCTACCTGGTCCGAACACTCTTGCCTCCTCTACTCTACCTGAACTAAGTGCTCCTTGATGCGATGCTCAATAATTTCTGGACTGGTTTGCTCACTAGCCCCTGCAGGGTTAGTTTTCTCCAAGTAGGGAAATAATAATTCATTAAAGATAACATCTCTACTTACAATCAGTTTCATGCCTTTCTTTTCTAAAGACCATAACCTATATCCCTTAACCCCATCACAATATCCTAGAAATACACGTTTTCTAGACCTAGGGCCAAGTTTATCCTCCTTTTGATGTGCATATGCTGCACACCCAAAAGTCTTAAGGTTGTTTAATTCATGGGGTTTTCCACTCCATATCTCCATGGAAGTCTTGAGCTCTATTGCTCTAGAGGGTGATCTATTCACCAAGTATGTAGCTGTTGCTACAGCTTCTCCCCAAAAATATTTTGGTAACCCAGATCCTATTAACATGCACCTAACTTTTTCCATAAGGGTTCGATTCATTCTTTCAGCAACTCCATTTTGCTGGGGTGTTTTTACAACCGTCCTATGTCTTAGAATGCCATTTAATTCACAGAATTTATCAAAATCCTTATTGCAAAATTCTAAGCCATTATTGGTTCGTAAAGCTTTAACTACCCTACCAGTTTGGGTTTCCAACAATTTCTTCCACACAACAAATTTATTCAAGGCATCAGATTTATTCCTAAGCAAATAAACCCATACTCTTCTTGAATAATCATCAATTAAAGACAGAAAGTAAAAGTTACCTCCCTGTGTTGGTGTTCTTGCTGGTCCCCAAAGGTCCGAATGAATGTAATCAAGGATTCCCTTAGACTTGTGCACTCCGGTGTTGAAGCTGACCCGGTGTTGCTTCCCAAGAACACAGTTCTCACAGAAATCCAGTTTTTCTACTTTGTCACCACCAAGTAGACCTTCCTTGCTAAGCACTTGCAGGCCCTTTTCGTTCATGTGTCCCAAGCGAGTGTGCCAAAGGGTTGCCTTGTCCAGCTCAGCCATCAAGCTTGCTGCTTGATCATTGGTTTCTGTTTCTCCGATCATCTCATAGAGTCCATCGTTTCTTGCTTCCTTGATCACTACCAAAGATCCCTTGGCCACCTTGATCTTTCTTCCCTCTAATTTGCATGTGTACCCCATAGAATCCAGCTGCCCCAATGAGATCAAGTTCTTCTTCAAATCTGGAAGATATCTTACATTTAATAGCAGCCTTGTGACTCCATCAAACATCCTCAATTGGATGTCTCCAATCCCTCTTACTTGGCAAGAATTGTCAATCCCCAAGAAGACCCTTCCTTCATTGATCTCCTTGAAATTCTTGAACCATTCTTTGTGAGGGCACATATGGTAGGTGCACCCGAAATCAAGAATCCATTTTCCGTAGCGTTGCCTTCTGCTCACATTTGAGCACACAAAAAAAACCTCATCTTGCTGTTCTCCCTTGGCAACCGAAGCCTCTCCATTGTTAGTATGGCTTCTCCTCTTATCCCATAACCTCTTATTGCAGTCTTTCTTGAAATGGCCCTCCTTGTTGCAGTAGAAGCATCTTTTTCCTCCTCCATATCTTGTCTTGGAGTGGGATCTCTCATGGCTCTGCCCTCTACCTCTTGATTTCTCCCGGTAGCTGCCATGGTTGCTGCTGCCATTCCGAGCTTCTGGCTTTCCTCTTACGAACAGTCATTCACCATTTGATGTCTCCTTCATCTTGGCTTTGAAATCATGTGCCTTTATGGCATTAATCACAATCTCCTTTGTCAAAGAATCCCTTCCATACTCAATTGCATTAATCAAATTATCAAAGCAATCTAGAAGTGAATTTAATAAAATGACAGCCAATTGTTCATCCGAAAAGTAATGCTACAGCTATTCAAATTTTGAACTAGCTTGTTAAAGACATCAAGATTATCTTGCAACTCCTTACTAGAGTCCATTTTAAAAGCAAAGATTCTTTTAAGAAGATAAATTTTGTTAGGGAGAGTTTTGGTAAGAAACAACTCATCTAGTTTCTTCCATATGATAGCCGGATCCTCCGAGTCTCCGCACTCCCTTGTGACACTATCCGACATGTGCAAGAAAATGGTGCTGTAAGCCATCTTCTTTATCTCGGTCCACTGGTCCTCCGTGACACTTACTGGAAAAGCATCATCTTCTCCAATAGCCAAGTCCACTTTCTGCTGCATTAGAACCTCCTTGATCTTCCGCTTCCATAGGGCAAAGTCCCCCTTTTTATCAAACTTCTCCACACAGAAATTTGAAGCCATCTTTTGCGGACAAGATCTAAGATTTGTGCACTAACCACAACTGTTTTCTTCAACTTCAAGAACACAGATCGAAGATGGATCTTTAACACCGTTCTTGAATCAACCTTCAAGAACACGACCGGATCTTGATCTTAACACCGTTCTTGAATCACCCAAGAAGTTTGATCTTTGATTCTTGGAGTCTTGGCTCCATACCTTCTACTTCTTGCTCCGATAACCAGCTACTTAGCTCTGATACCACTGTTGGAAATCACCTTGACAAGATGCCCAGGTGGTGATCTTCCAAACACCCAAGTCTTGAATGACTTGTAGAAATAATTTCAGCAATCGAACACAAGAATAGAAAATCAAAGAAAGAAAAGAAGACAATCAATTTGTTGTCGAGGTTCGACAATGTGCCTACGTCCCCATGAGTTCCTCCGAACTCTCTGCACTATCTCAATGGTTCTTATAAAGTTACAGCAATCCCCTTCAAGAATCCAAGTTCTTGAAGAAACAAGAAGAGAACTAGAAAGTGATAGTCCTATTATAAAGTTTTCTATCAATTCTATACTATCCTCTCTTCTTTATATCCAGCCTAACAAAGAGTCCCTCTTGTATTTTATGTCTACACAATTCTCTCTTAGTGTTTACAATGATCTCACAATGTCACAATTCTCTTTTGTATGTGTGTTGTATATCTCTTGTATATCTTGTGAAATGAGGCATTGAGAACCCTTTTTGTAGTCTCTCAATTCTTGGACATTCTTGAGAATCATTCTCCTCCCTTTGATCATGTTCTTCCTTGAATCTCAGTCCTTCATCACTCTCCAAGTGATGCTGTGCGTTTTGGTGTGGTGCACACATGATTGGAGAGGTATTATGCATGCTGGATCATGTGTGCAGCCATGTGCTGTGAGGTGCGATGCTGAAATGGTGAGGTGCGACGCTGAGGCAGGGCTGAAAAGGAGACTTGCTATGAGGCGCGGCGCTGGGCAGGGTGTGCTGCGCCCTGACCTGATGCTGCTGCCTCTTGATGCTGGTGCGCACACTTCTTGCCTGTGGGCAGAAACTTCTACAGCAGTGTGCCTGACCTTCCCATGCTCAAAATTGAAGCACACACATGTGTGCAACCTTATAACTTGCTAAAATTTGATATCCCACAATTGGTTTGGACATTAACCAACCTTAGACCATGTTTGGATATGTTTGAAACTTAGATAAATAACAACATCTTGCTTATGCGGTAATTGACACTTATTTGATTTGTCAACTTCTTAAGGATCTTAGTGTGTTTTTGCCTCATCCAGTCATTGATTGCTATGATAATGTTAGTACTACGTATCTTGCATTTAGTTTTATATTTCATGCATGTATCAAAGCACATTGAAATTGTTTTTCACTTTGTTCATGAGAAAATGATTGCTAGAGAGGTAGTTGTTTGGTATGTTCTCACTTCTCAGCAACTCGCTGATATTTTTACCAAATGGTTCCCTTCTACTAGGTTTTGTAATATGCGGATTAACCTTTACATTGTTCCTACACCTTTATAATAGTATTTTAGTCTTTGTAATCACTATTATATATTTTGAATACAAACCCTAATTGGGCAAGCTTTCCAATATTCTACAAAAACAAACGAAAAGATTCATGTATGTATACTTTACAATGAAAGTGAAGTTACAGTTAGTACATTTTCTAAAGTAGGAATCAAAGACAGTAAATAAATGAAATTTAAGGAAAACCAAATTGAGACTTTGTCGCGCATTAGAAATCGTTTTCCTTAAGACTTTATTTGTTCCAACTCCGTAAGGAGTCTGCTAATAGGTTACAGACAAATATCCTCAAGGATACACAAAGTCTTTGGGATTTACAGATAGCAAATCTGTTGAATCCCCTAAGAACTCTCCTTGAAATAGTGATTAACCATTGCTGTAAAAATCTTAGGAGATAAAGAACAAAAAGAAAAAATATTTTTAAGATTGAAATAACAGTTATATAATGTCTCTTAACTTCCATTATTTTATAGAAGTGAAGATGTATGAGTTATGAGACACAACTCTCTGAAAAATAGTATTTGTAAAACCCATATTTTAAAGTAACTAACATTCAGTCGACTAAATATTTTACTCAGTCGACTGAATCAACATTTAAAAATTGAAAATTATCAGGTGTTGGGTATTCAGTCGATTGAATGTTTTATTCAGTTGATTGGAAAAACATATAGTAATTCTCCATCCTTCATTCAATCGACTGATTAAATCATTCAGTCGACTGAATCTTGTTTTCCCAACAAAACTTCCAACAATCCCCACTTTTGTTTGAAAAACAAAACATTTCAGAAACAATTGTAAGAAAATTTGCAGCCAAGGTAACATGAGATTAATATACATATGCAAAGATACATTTCAATTTAAATTTTTACTTAGTGAAAGTATCTCAAGACTATATAAAGTATCTAATTTCTTAATATAATTAAATTAGGAACTCTTTGTTATAGAATCGAAGATACCACACATATATATCTCTCTTATCTCAGTGAAAAGTTCTAATTTTTACTTAGCACCATTATAGCTATATGCTTGTACCTGGTTTCATGAACTCTCTTAAGAATAAACTTTAAACTAGTGTAAGAAATGACACCACTTCTAAGTTCATGTCGGTGAAGCTCTACAATGTGTCTCCATTACGACACATTTACAAAATTGTTTCAGGCTTCATTAAGAGTTGAACTCAACCTCTAAGATACGTAACAGACAGTACTGACTTTCTATTTTATGGGCTCACAATTGTTAGTACTAACAATCACTATACAGTAACTTGTTTTTACCCATTAAACCTTATAGCAAGTTAAGTATTAGAATGAGGTCGTGTTTCCATTAATTGTGATAATTTATATAAGGTTTCAGTCCATATCAAATTATATCATTCTTACTAACTCCTTAAAGAGAGTTTTCGTAAGAGAAATAATAAAGTCTTACTTGATTTCATATTAACAACTTGTCTCACAAACTCATGAGCCATGTCTTAGACTTTTATGTCTAGATTTACCATTTTAGGTATCACCATAGGTCCTTGACAAAATTTAATTATCACAAGGATAGACTTTGAAGGCATAGGGTGTGGCCACAAAATTTATTTCTAGCAATAAATTTCTAATTAATTCACTCTACCCCTTTCTCTATTGTTGTCGAGGCAATTAAGTGAGATTTCATTGTGTGAGACATACAGGTTTGTTTCTTGCTCGTCCAAGAAACACTACCTCCTGCTCGAGTATTATCTCCCACTCTCGATCCGATTAGCATCGATGTATATTCTCGATATAACCAGATTATCAAATCTATAGTTTCCTTAGGTAACCAAAGATTCTACTAATTTTGTACATTATCATAATGCAATATTAAAGATTCAAAGCATAATCCCCACTATGCTTTATCACTTCAATTTTCAGAATGTATATTTCTTGACTTCGATTATATCAACCATATAAGTTTCAAGATTTCAACATATTTTCAATATATCAACATATTAACACTTTGCATATATTTACGGTATTCTATAATATAATTAATACCTCCATATTTCAATTATAAAATTATTTACAACTCAATGTATCCATAAACAAATATGCTTTAGGAATTGAATCACACAAACGAAGCCTAGTTTTGATATTGAATATCAAAACTCTACACCCACACATTCATAAGTACAATGACTCTTACTTTGTTTGAAACAAGTGGTCAGACTCTCTAATCCATCGCTGGGACCTTTGTATAATATTACCATATACATCACCATGTCTTCTTCAATAAGATACACATATGATGGCACTCATGGTGATCACATCATTTAGGTTATATGGCATCCTCACTAACTACTTCCAAAATGTTATTTTCAATCTTAATTGATTATCATCTTTTATGTATGAACTTATAATTAATTTTCTTTCACATGCATTAACAATGTGAGTTTTTCATACACAAATCAAAGCAACCACTATCATTGTGCTTAAGTATAGTACTACTCATTGTTCATGTTATCTCTTAACTGCATGCGCACAAACATAGAAATATATTAGCTTTATATTGATGTATCAGTGATATCTTCATGCAAGATACTATCAATTAAACCAATATTTCTATAAACAAACAAAACAAAAACGGTAAAGAAACATAAGAAAATACTTCCAGTTTTCTTATATTAGCCATATCTCACATGTATGCAAAGATGAGTATCCTTTCTTTCTTCTAGTATATTTTCTAAACCATTTTAAACGAAAGAGAAACAAATATCCCACGATAGTACTACAAATCATCAAAAAATTAAACTCTTATTATTGATTATAAAATTTGACAAGTAATCATGTGCATCTTTTGGTTTAGTTAAAGCCAAACTAATTACCGTCTTTTCTTTTTCTTGATTAACTTGTCATCATCACCATTTGTCACTCTTTCAATTTGAGATTCCAAGCCCATTACCGATTTTTCCTTTTAAACAAAGCTTAGCGGCCCATAATGCATATTAATCTCACATTAAGGCATTTAAAAAATAACAAAATCAGTATAAACCTCAAATTCTCATTATATTTACACTAAGTTTAATACATTGAGTCCATTCGATTTTTCTTTATTTTTCCATTACTTCATCATTTCTTGATAGTATTATTCAAACTAAAAAATCATCATATATTAATAGATATTTTCTTCATACAAAACTCTAAGCAGCCTACAACGAGTGGTCACTTAGTTATACCCTAAAAGAATACTAGCAAGAAATGAATTCTATACCAAAAAAATCAGAATATGTATTATCCAAACAATTACAAAAAAAAAAAAAAAAACAATTGATGACTACCTAATATATATCATTGTTTAGTGATTACTACTAGCCCGTGATATACCACTAGGATGCTTGGTCTTATCACTTTAACATCTATTTTCCTCCCCAAGTTCGTGATTTTCTCATGCCATTAATGGACCATTAAAAGAACAAAAGAGAAAAACTTCTAGTTTCTGTATATTGATTAGATCTCATATGAATTGCACACAAAACTTAAAACTTAAATAATTTTGATATCACAAATCATATATCTTCATTGTAATGTTACGTGCAAATTAGTAAGCCAGAGGAAAATTTTAAATCGAGTGTACCTCTTGGTTTTACAGAAAATTAATCAAACCTTCTTATAACTTTATCGCACCATCCACGAATTTGTTCATCTACAAAATCCATTAGTTTCACTGCTTGATTGACTCTGAATCCGTTGATGCAGAATGAATAAAGCCTTAAGATTGTTGGTACATTTTCTGGAGTAGAAATCAAAGACAGAAAATAAATGAAATTTAAGGAAAACCAAATTGAGACTTTGTCGCACGTTATGAATTGTTTTCCTTAAGATTTTATTTATCCCCACTTCGTGAGGAGTCTGCTAATGGCTTACAGATAAATATCATCTAGGATACACAAAGTCTCTGGGATTTACAGATAGCGAATTTGTTGAATCCTTTAAGAACTCTCATTGAAACAATGATTAACCATGACTGTAAAAATCTTAAGAGATAAAGATCAAGAAGACAAGAGGTTTTTAAGATTGAAATAGTAGTTATATATCGTCTCTTAACTTCCATTATTTTATAGAAATGAATAGGTATGAGTTATAAGACATAACTCTCTGAAAAATGACTGTTTGCAAAACTTGGATTTTAAAATAACAAACATTTAGTCGACCGAATGTTTTATTCAATTTAATGAATCAACATTTAAAAGCTGAAAATTATTAGGCGTCGGGTATTCAGTTGGCTGAATGTTTTATTCAGTCAATTGATTAAATCATTCAATCGACTAATTAAATCGTTCAGTCAACTGAATCTTGTTTTTCCAACAATTGCGCCTTCAAATCATTTAAAATGTACAAGTTATTGATGTTTTAATCCATCATTTTTTTTGGGAGAAAGATGACATAATTTATCATTGATTTTGAAGCACATGTGAAATAAAAAAAACTTACCTTCACATGGGTACGAATGGTATATGAAACAAGCATCGGCAGATTTCACTTGAAGAAATTTTAAACCGTCGTGGGCTTTTAACAACATCGACTTGTATTGAACCTAACCAGTTGCTAAATTTATGGAGTGTGCATTCTGTATTTTGAGCCTAACCCATTATGGGCTTTTAATCATATATTTTCTTTTCCCCTCTCTATTTGGTTAATTTAAAAAGAAAAAGAACAAATCTCAATTGCTCTTGTTGGGCTTAATTTGGTTAGGACATAGGATTAACATGGCCTTGCAAGGACTGCCCCATTCTGGATTGTGGGTCTTGGATAGTTTGGGTTAGGTTTTCCAGTGACATCACAAGTGGGCTTCCTTTGGGCTAGCTAGATGTTCATTACTTTAAAAATCATTCAAACATGATATAAAAAAAATAAATATATCAAACATTGGGATAGATGTTTTCTTTCTTTCTTTCAACATTTCCCCTCTTTCCAAACAAAGGGATTGAAAATAAATAAATAGATAAAAAAAGTATTATAAAAGCATAAAATTCAGAAATCATTCTAACAACATGGTGTGCAAAGAAATAAGGCTATAACTTCCTTATAAGTCATCAAGATTATTTTAATCCTACAAGAAAAAAATTACAATGGAAAACAACAAAAAAATCACAAGTTACTTAGGTTAACTATCAATCCTATAGATCAGGAGTATCCAAAAGACCAAAAGTTGGGAAAACATAATCTCTTTAATTACACACCAGATCATCCATGAGAATTAGGAAGGTGTCTTAGCCAAATCTAATAGCTTAAGAAACAGAACATAACAAAAGCAGGCAAACTGTGTTCTCTTCTAATGTACTTTTTATTTTATTTTAATCCATTACTTGGCATTGTCATGCTTGCTTGTATTTTCTCATGTGGATAAGGCTAACCATTGAGAAATTAAGACATGAGATTCACATGCATATATTTTTTTCTTTTTTATTTTGGTTTGTTTAAATGGATCGTATTATTTTATCTTTTTTAAAAAACAATATTATTATTTATTAAAATTATATTTTTAATTTTTTAATTCGATTCGTATTTGAACTCAATCTATTTTTAAATCGCAACATACATGATTGAAGAGATTACTCATCTTCTCAACTACACAATATATTATTAATAAATTACAACATTAAGGATAATATTTTGCAACTCAAAATCTTATGCAACATAAATCACGTAATTTAACTTGACAGATATTTATTTTCAATTGATTTATGGTAACTTTCATGATGTCATCGTATCAAGCAGTCTACTAAATTACCGTCCAAAACAAATTTTTTTTAATATATTTCGAGGTTATTAAATATTCAAGCTTAATTATGATATTTATTATATATAAACTTTGCTAGTGTTTGATTATTCCTTTAATTATAAGCTTTAGAGGGCCAATGGCAGTTTTGGATATGGAGTGCAATCATCAAAAGTTGGGGGCAAATATATATATAATTTCCCATTTAATTATTATTTTACGTTTGTCAACTTTTTTTTTTTTTTTTCTGAAGTAGTTGCGTGTCTTCAAAGCTTGACCGACCATCAAGTTGACGTTCTACACCAACCCCCCAACGACCTGAACCTTTGACTCACCTACATGATGCAACGGCTTATACATTCCATGTGAGATAAGCACAACATGTTTCTGTACATAACAATCATTACAACCCCATGATCAATGAAGATCTTAACCACGTAAAAACATCATTGGTGATCAATCAGAGAGTGCTGTATGATAAGTTGGGGTTCGCTTGCGTGTGATGAGAAATGTCAAGTGGGGTTTTGCCTACGTGTGTTGCACGAATACACGTAAGCACCATAACAAATAGTACACGTGGTGACCACAAAAAAGGGTTGGCTGGCAACAATCTGTGAAGTTTCACGCGATGAAGTCATTTAAGTCCTCTCTAGATTTTAAATTTAATTTTATCCTTTGTTTACAAATAATAATAAGAAAAATAAATTCAATTTAAATCTTGCAAAAGACTTAGCAGTTAGATACGAGGTATTCTTGGCTAGACCATCAGTTTAAAATTTTATTAATAATAATATTTTTTAAATTTTATATTTATAGTAAATTATTAATATTATTAATAATTTTTTTTTTAAAATTATCAATAAAGTTTTAAAATGTTTTAGATTCTTTTTAATAAATTTTTTTGGTTAGATATAAGTTGATCACACTTTAAACACAATTTTTTTTTAAACCAAATTAGTTTTAGATCTATTTGAAATTTATTAGTAATTTTATAAAACTTACGTTAGTAAAAATGTAAAATAAAAAAATAATATTATCAATAATTTTTTTAAAATTATTAATAAAATTTCAAATAAATTTAAAACATTAATTTAATCCTATCTAACAAAGAATTCCCCCCCTTAACACTCCCAAATCTATCACACTCCTGCATGAGGAAAAGTTACACTTCTCAAAGAGTCCAACTGGGAAAACTGGATTCTTTGACGGTAGTAAAGTTGTAGTGATATACTATTTTTTTTATTGCGTGTTTTAATAGTACTATTATTCCTACCACAATTTGACATTTAAGTTCTATTCACATATCTAATTTTAAAGAAAATATTATATATATATATATAATAAATATAATTTTACTTTTGATAATAAAAAATAAAAAAAATTATATTTTTTAAGAGGATTTTTTGATAGGTTCAAGTTTAAACCAGAGTTTAGATCCTTTAAAAACTCTAATAATAATATTAAATTTTTTATTAGTAATATTAATTTTTAAATTTTATAATTATATTGATGTTATTAATTAAATTTTTTAAAATTATCAGTTAAATTTTAACCAATCAAAAAATTTCGATTTTCAAGAACAAAAAATAATTTTTTTATTCAAAGTTTCCTCAGATTTTTTTAAAAATAAATTATACAGACTTTTTTTTTTTTTGAAATAACTTATAATCACAAGCAGTTTAAAAAATTTAAGCGAAGTGTTTATAATTGTAACTTGCTTTAAGGAGTTCTGTGTACTTTGCCCTTCTTTAAATTCACAAGCTGTCAAACTGACGTGGCAAGCCAAAAAAATTAGCTAAAACCAAAAACAGTTCGGAGAGTATATACCTACACTATAAAGCATCTCTTCCTCCCGAAACAAAAACAAAAACCAAATTCCTCTTTTACGCCAACAAAAACCAAAAGGCTGAAATCTCCGCCATCGATGGCAAATCACTAATCCATACATTTCATAAGCCAAAACCCTGCAAGCGTTTTTTACCAATCCCCACCATCCATGGCAGACTTCTTCACCACCAACACCACTAATACCAACAACAAGAAGAAGAAGAACAAGGACAACAACATCCAACAACCTCTTCTATTGGGCAAGTACGAGATCGGGAAGCTCCTTGGCCATGGCACTTTCGCCAAGGTCTACCATGCTCGCAACGTGAAATCCAGCGACTGCGTCGCCATTAAAGTAATCGACAAGGAGAAGATCCTAAAGGGTGGTCTAATCGCTCACATCAAGCGAGAAATCTCCATCCTCCGTAGAGTCCGCCACCCGAACATCGTGCAGCTCTTTGAGGTCATGGCCACCAAGGCCAAGATCTACTTCGTCATGGAATACGTTCGCGGCGGGGAGTTGTTCAACAAGGTCGCTAAGGGAAGACTAAAAGAAGAGGTGGCGAGGAAATATTTCCAGCAATTAATATCCGCCGTCGGATTTTGTCACGCTCGCGGCGTTTATCACCGCGACTTGAAGCCAGAAAACCTCTTGTTAGATGAGAATGGTAATCTCAAAGTGTCCGATTTCGGGCTCAGTGCCGTCTCCGATCAGATTCGGCAAGATGGGTTGTTCCACACTTTCTGCGGGACACCCGCGTATGTTGCGCCGGAGGTTCTGGCGAGGAAAGGGTACGACGCAGCGAAAGTGGATATCTGGTCTTGTGGGGTCATCTTGTTCGTTTTGATGGCTGGGTATTTACCGTTTCAAGACCAGAATATAATGGCTATGTACAAGAAGATTTACAAAGGAGAGTTTAGGTGCCCGAGATGGTTCTCTTCGGAGCTAACCAGACTCCTTACTCGCCTCCTACACACGAATCCCGAGACGCGGATCACTATTCCAGAGGTTATGGAGAACAGATGGTTCAAAAAGGGGTTTAAGCATATCAAATTCTATATTGAAGATGATAAGCTTTGCAGTGTTGAAGATAATAAAGAAGATGATATGGGTTCATGCTCTGATCAATCGTCAATGTCAGAATCTGAGGCTGAGTTTGAGACTAGAAGGAAGGTTACTTCATTGCCAAGACCAGCGAGCTTGAATGCGTTTGACATTATATCGTTTTCGCCGGGATTTGATCTATCTGGGTTGTTTGAAGAAGGAGAGGAAGGGTCAAGGTTCGTGTCAGGTGCCCCTGTTTCGAAGATTGTATCGAAATTGGAGGAGATAGCGAAGGTCGTGAGTTTTACGGTGAGGAAAAAGGATTATAGAGTGAGCTTGGAGGGGTCTAGACAAGGAGTGAAGGGTCCATTGACGATTGCAGCAGAGATATTCGAGTTAACGCCGTCTCTGGTTGTTGTGGAGGTGAAGAAAAAAGGAGGGGACAAAGGAGAGTATGAGGAATTCTGCAATAGAGAATTGAGGCCTGGGTTGGAGAATTTGATGCGGGAGGAACCAGCATCTGCTCTTGCTGCTGCTGCTGTTGTTGATTCTACGCATTTACCTTCGGATACTGAGTAGAACAGAGAAGGAGAGAGAGAGAGAGAGGGAGGAGGGAAAAGGGTATGCTTTTCTCCCTCACTCGTTTTTTTTTTCTATTTTCCTTTTGCTAATGCTTCTGTATTATAAACGTTTTTTTCTTAATTCTTTTTTTTATTGTTCTGTTATGCCGCTTAGGTGAAGCTTTAGATGGTTCTATAAATTGCATGTTCTACTCTTTTATCGAGAGTGATAGTGTAGCTAATAGGGAATGGAATACACTTACTAACGATCTTGGCATTTTGCTGGGTTACTTTCATGTTTTCCATCGATTGGTGATGAAAAATGGCTGAATGAAATTACTTTCTTTTCCGGTATGAAGAGAATTCTCATTTGTTTTATCAATGGATTGGGCAATGGTGATAAATTTGAATGTAGTCCAGACCTTTGTTGAATGTTTTGCTTCATGTGCATCCAAGATTCTTGGACTAATGTGCTATTTCTAATGTTGATTTAGCTACCTTTTGCCTAAATCCTTCTAGATAGCAGCACTTGAGAGTTGGAAATTTAAGTAGGAAGTATGACAGGTAAGTTAAAGTCAGGCTACCCTTGTTTTTTTAGGATGTTAATCGCTTCATTGGGATTCTTAAAGATGAGTATGGTTGATTCTGAAGGGTATTTTGCATTTGAATGCTACTATTTACATGAATGGTAGTTAAGTATAAATTTAGGTGCTTGAACTGAATTTCTGGACAATGTGAATACTGCGAGTTTCCTTTCATTGTTTCTGCAATTATAAAGAACATTCCCAGTTAAAATTGAAGTACTTAAATACAATATAATGGAGTTCCTAAGAAGTGCCAAAATGAGGATTTTAACGGCCTGATTGATCTCCCATTATATTGAGTTGAAATGGGGAAGTTTCCATTGATGAGGAAAAGCCACCTGAGAAAAGGAAGGTTGGTTTTATCTAATAAAATATTATTAACTGGAAAAAAATGAGTGCCTATCAATTTTACTAAGAAGAACAATAATAGTATAATCTAAAACTTTTATGATTGAAGGCATTTATTGCACTAGAAATCATGTTTTTAAAATCACACTTCGGTTTCCAATTCTTTGCTGATAATAATTTGCACTTGTTTTTCAACCTTTCTATTGTGATGCAACCTAGTTGAGTTGTGTTCTGATGGATTTATCTGATTTCTTTGGTTCTGAGAGTAATACAAAGCAATAATTTGGTGGCATTGTTAGGTAACTGTATGATTAAATAATGTAGAGAAGTCAGCTTCATGACCTGAATTTGGTGAAATGGTATGGAATATGGATAAGGAAAGACACCAATAACGGCAGGTTGAAAATGTGTGCAAATTTGATATGATATTTGTTGGGATTTAGCCAAAAATCTGACTAAACCGTATTAAATGCTCGATTAAAATAGGGAGGTTTTGATCGGGTGGAGACAAACCCGGTCCAAGGGTCGAAGTGTTTGGAGATTTGAGTCGAGGAGAAATTTGTTGAGATACTCTTCAAATTTCACATTAGAGAGAAGTGTTATTGTAAGCAATTCCAATTCCACATCGTGTCAAAAAGAGGTGAGTGCTAGTTATTATAAATATGAGCATAAAGAGATTTAGTACCTCACTCCTATTCCTGAAGCAAGAATAGTTTGTCAGATGTAGAGTGTAGCAAACCAAACACCAATATAACTTGTAAAAGAGGGTTTTACAGGAATCCAAGGGTTGAAAGAACATTGGGTGTATTGGGGTTTGGGTTGTAAGATTGTGGAGAGTTTACACACAATTTTGCATAGAAAAATTGTATTATGTGGAATAGTGAGTTTTTGCGGCTTCCCTAAATCTAAAAGTTGCAATGAGTGCTTTAATACAATTTTGGTCAGAGAATTAATAGTGGATTGATTCTCTTGTGGACATAGGTAAGAGGTGCCGAACCACGTTAAAATTCTGGTGTGTTTTTTCGTTTTATTTTTACTATTGTGATTGTGTGGTTATTGATTGGATGACAAAATTCCAAACAATATTTATATAAATGGATACTAATGTCATAAGAATGAATGCCATATTTCTTCAGTCTTTTAATTGCAATTCGCTAAAATGCAAGGGATGCATAATACCTTGTCTGGTAATAGCACCTTGTTTTTACAGAAAATTATGAATCTGACACTAATGGTCCAACCAGTTGCTTTTGCAAAATGGAGATCAGTGACAGGAAGCCATGGTATATGGGACCACTAAAGTCAGTGAGAGATCAAAAGGGTCTCATTATTCATTTCATTTTTGAGTTTGGGGTTGGGGTTGGGAGAGTGAGTCTCCTCCACAGAGGATTAAAGTTTTTAACTTGTTCATGATATTGAAAGTTGAATTGGATTGAGTGGATATTGCTTCAATGGAAAATACTCGTCTTTCATTTGGCAATTCATTGAGGCATTGCTTTCACATTATTGAATGTATGGACTGCCTTGTCGTGAAGGTCGATAACTAAAATCATGAATCGCAGATTCTCAAAACATTACGATCTTGATCTTGCGAAGACTACCATTATTGTTCTCTTTTTGTCTGTGAATTATAAGCACATACACTGACAAATTACAACACATAAGTGGTTATTGAACTCTACATTGGGAAATGCTGCAGTTCTGCTTAATCTTGTGCAAGTTCCTTGTTCTGGATTATCCATGTCTTTTTCTTGTTGGAATTCACTGTATCGGGAAGTTTTCTGTTTTCATAGTTGTTTTCTTTTTCCTTTTTGGCTGCATATTTGAAAATATACCTTCTGAATGCTATAGGTACGCTTAATCTTTTAAGTTCCTTATTCTAGATTACCCATATCTTTTTCTGGTTGGAATTCACTGTATTGGGGAATTTTCCGTTTCCACAGTTGTTTTCTTTTTGGCTGCATTTTGAAAATATACTTTCTGAAAATGCCATGCGCAAGTGATTGGGAGATTTATTGATCTAATTTTGTGGTGACACCTTATCTGAGAGGTGGATTTATGAATTAAGAGGGTGTGTTAGTAAGCAGATTTTGGTTGGATAAAGTACTTATGATACGACAAGCTGAAATGGTTGAATAAAATGAAGATGAAAGAGTTGGTTTTTATCAATTAAATTTGGTTAAGTGGTGATTATGATTACCAAGAGGGATAATCAAAGTAAAGGTAAATCTGATCGGAGGTTTTCATATTTTGGTAAGCTAGTGAATTCAGTTTGACAAAATTTAGCAAAAATAAAGGTGGTCACGAGGTTGAGTTCGGT
Organism: Bretschneidera sinensis; assembly: GCA_023935145.1. Classification (NCBI taxonomy): domain Eukaryota; kingdom Viridiplantae; phylum Streptophyta; class Magnoliopsida; order Brassicales; family Akaniaceae; genus Bretschneidera; species Bretschneidera sinensis. The sequence goes on along the minus strand of CM043697.1, from coordinate 107,004,174 downwards.
TCGGTTTGACTCTGTAAAGTTTTTAAACATATACAATATTGTCATTTGAGTTTGAAGTTCACTTGGATTTCGAGTTCGATAAAATTGAATATGAGCCGAGTTTGAATATAAAATTTTATACTTGACTTGAGTTTCAAATACCCAATAAATTAATTTGTTGTTATTTGCCTAAGTTTCAAACATATCCAAACATGGTCTAAGGTTGGTTAATATCCAAACCGATTGTGGGATATCAAAGTTCAGCAAGTTATAAGGTTGCACACATGTGTGTGCTTCAATTTTGAGCATGGGAAGGTCAGGCACACTGTTGTGGAAGTTTCTGCCCACAGGCAGGAGGTGTGCGCACAGCATCAGGAGGCTGCAACATCAGGTCATGCCGCAGCACACAGCACCACACCAAAACGCACAGCATCACTTGGAGAGTGATGTAGGGCTGAGATTAAAGGAATAACATGATCAAAGGGTCAAGAATGATTCACAAGATTGTCCAAGAATTAAGAGGCTATAAAAAGGGTTTCCTAGCTTCATTTCAAGTGGTGAAAAAAGTGTGTGAGAGAACCACACAGGTTGTGACATTGTGAGATCATTGTAAACACAAGAGAGAATTGTGTGAGAGACATAAACACAAGAGGGACTCTTGTAGTGAGGCTGGTTGTAAAGAAGAGAGGTTAGTAGAGAATTGATAGAAAACATTGTAATAGGTCTATCACTTTCTCGTTCTCTTCTTGGTTCTTCAAGAACTTGGATTCTTGAAGGGGATTGCTGTAACTTTGTAAGAACCATTGAGATAGTGCAGAGAGTTCGAAGGAACTCACGGGGACGTAGGCACATTGCCGAACCTCGACAACAAATTACTTCTCTTCTCTTCTTTCTTTGATTTTCTGTTCTTGTGTTCGATTGTTGAAATTCTTTCTACAAGTCATTTAAGACTTGGGTGTTTGGAAGATCACCACCTGGGCATCTTGTCAAGGTGATTTTCAACAGTGGTATCAGAGCACAGCAGCTAGTTATCGGAACAAGAAGTAGAAGGTACGGAGCCAAGACTCCAAGAATCAAAGATCAACTTCTTGGGTGATTCAAGAATGGAGTTAAGATCTATATCTGATCGTGTTCTTGAGGTAAATCAAGAACGGTGTTAAGATCAATATCTAATCGTGTTCTTGAGGGTGATTCAAGAACGGTGTAAAGATCAAGATCTGGTCGTGTTCTTGAGAGTGATTCAAGAACGGTTAAGATTCATCTTCGATCTGTGTTCTTGAGGTTGAAGAAAGCAGTTGTGGTTAGTGCACAAATCTGGGATCTTGTCCGCAAAAGATGACTTCAAATTTATGTGTGGAGAAGTTTGATGGAAAGGGGGACTTTACCCTATGGAAGCGGAAGATCAAGGCGGTTCTAATGCAGCAGAAAGTGGACTTAGCTATTGGAGAAGATGATGTTTTTCCAGCAAGTGTCACGGAGGACCAGCGGACCAAGATGAAGAAGATGGCTTACAGCACCATTTTCTTGCACATGTCGGATAATATCACAAGGGAGTGCGGAGACTCGGAGGATCCAGCTGTCATATGGAAGAAACTAGATGAGTTGTTTTTTACCAAGACTCTCCCGGATAAGAGGTATCTTCGAAAACGAATCTTTGCTTTTAAATTTGATCCTAAGGAAGAGTTGCAAGATAATCTTGATGCCAAGAAAAGGAGTGCATCAAGTGGTAAAAGGCTGTTCTTTAAAAGAAGGGCAGCAACTTGGTATGGCAGCAACCATGGCTACTACCGGGACAGAGGTAGAGGAGAGAGCCATGGGAGAGTGCACAACAGCATGTATGGCTACTACCGGGACATAGGTAGAGGAAAGAGCCATGGGAGAGTGCACAACAGCATGTATGGCTACTACCGGGACAGAGGTAGAGGAGAAAGCCATGGGAGAATGCATTCCAAACTGAGATTTAGAGGGAAGAGCTGCTACTACTGCCATAAGGAGGGTCATGTCAAGAAAGATTGCAAGAAGATGACAAGGGATAGAAGAGGAAGCCATACTAAGAATGGAGAGGCTTCGGTTGCCAAAACAGAACAGCAAGATGATGATGTTCTTGTTGTGTGCTCAAGTGTGAGCAAGGGGCAAGAAGGCAGCGGGAAATGGATCTTGGATACCGGGTGCACTCATCATATGAGCTCTCACAAAGAATGGTTCAAGAATTTCAAGAAGATCAATGATGGAAGGGTCTTCTTGGGGAATGATAATTCTTGCCAAGTGAGAGGGATTGGAGACATCCAATTGAGGATGTTTGATGGAGTCACAAGGCTGCTGGAAAATGTGAGGTATGTTCCAGATTTAAAGAGGAACTTGATCTCATTAGGGCAGCTGGATTCCATGGGCTATACATGCAAGATAGAGGGAGGAAAGATCAAGGTGGCCAAGGGATCTTTGGTAGTGATCAAGGCGGCAAGAAACGATGGACTCTATGAGATGATCGGAAAAACAGAAACCAATAATCAAGCAGCAAGCTTGATGGCTGAGCTGGACAAGGCAGCCCTTTGGCACACTCGCTTGGGACACATGAGCGAAAAGGGTCTGCAAGTGCTTAGCAAGGAAGGTCTACTTGGTGGTGACAAAGTAGAAAAAATGGATTTATGTAAAAGCTGTGTTTTTGGGCAGCAACATCGGGTCAGCTTCAACACCGGAGTGCACAAGTCTAAGGGCATTCTTGACTACATTCATGCAGACCTTTGGGGACCAGCTAGGACACCAACAAAGGGAGGTAACATTTACTTTCTGTCTTTAATTGATGATTATTCAAGAAAAGTGTGGGTTTATTTGGTGAAAAATAAATCAGATGCATTGAATAAGTTAGTGGTGTGGAAAGGGCTGGTTGAGACTCAAATGGGTAGAGTAGTTAAGGGGATAAGAACCGATAATGGCTTAGAAATTTTTAACCAAGAACTTGATCAATTCTGTAGGTTAAATGGCATTCTAAGACATAGGACGGTTGTGGAAACCCCTCAGCAAAGTGGAGTTGCTGAGTGGATGAATAAGATCCTTAGGGAAAAGGTTAGGTGCATGCTAATAGGATCCGGGTTACCAAAATATTTTTGGGGAGAAGCTGTAGCTACAGCTGCATGTTTGATTAATAGATCACTCTCTAGGATTGTATACCATAAGACTCCCGAAGAGTTGTGGAGTGGAAAACCCCCTAAGTTGGACAACCATAGGACTTTTGGGTGTGCTGCGTATGCACTCCAAAAGGAGGATAAGCTTAGCCCAGGATCTAGAAAATATGTGTTTCTAGGATATGGGGAAGGGGCTAAGGGGTATAGGTTGTTGTCCTTAGAAAAAGAAGGATTTAAACTCATAATAAGTAGAGATGTTATTTTTAATAAATTGCTATTTCCCTACTTGGAGAAAACTAACCCTGCAGGGGCTAGTGAGCAAACCAATTCAGAAATTGTTGAGCATAGCATCAAGGGAGATTCTGTTCAGGTAGAGCAAAGGAGCCAAGAGGGTTCGGACCTGGTAGAGCCCTTGGATGATTGCCAAGCTCAAGAAACTCAAGAAGAGGCTGAACAAGAAGAGGATGCTGCAGCAAGTCAGAAGGACTTTCAGCTCATAAGAGACCAGGAAAGAAGGCTGGTCGGACCACCTTCAAGATGTGGGTTTGCGGATGCTGCGGATGCAGCAGCTCCTTGGACAGAAGGAGAGATGACTGAACAAGAAACTTACACGGATGTCATGGAGTGTAAGGATTCGTCAAAGTGGTAGCTAGCTATGGAGGAAGAAATTGATTCTTTGAGAAAGAACAACTTCTGGGAATTGGTGAAAATTCCAGGAAATCAGAAAGTTGTGGAATGTAATTGCACTTACAAGATCAAAGAAGGGTGCCCTCCAAGAGATGAAGTCTGGAACAAGGCTAAGCTGGTGGCGAATGGATTCACAAGAAGAGAAGACATAGGTTTCACAGAAACTTTCTCACCTGGACACAAGGTGGAGAAGATGGTGAGTATCCTCACCTATGTCATTGATGGGCTGTTAGTTTGGAACAACAGGAAGAGGATGGAAAGGTTTACATCTCAACTCAGTGAGGAGTTCGAGAGGAAGGATCTCAGCCTTACACAAAAGATCCTTGGGATGAGGAGAATCATCCGGGAAAGGAAGAGAAACAGGTCAAGTGTTTCTTGGGCAATGGATGTTTTCAGCAAATGTGTGAGTAATCCCGGAAAAGAGCGTTGTCTTGGGATGAAGTGGTTGCTGAGGTACATGGAGGCTCAGTGGCAGCCAGTTGTAGCACTCATAACAACCAGGGCAGAATGCATAGCGGCTACGGAAGCCATAAAGGAGGCTATGGGGTGCAAGGGGTTGTTGGACGAGTGGGAGGTCCTAAAAGAGCAGGTGGTGGTATCTTTGGATAGCCAAAGTGCGGGGCAATTGTGGAGGTATCCGGTGTTCCATGAGGGGACGGAGCATATGGATGTTCGGTATCATTACATTCTGGAAAATGGTACAGAAGGAAGCATTCATGTTGACAAGAAGACCACGGAGAAAAGTCCTGCAGATTTAGGCACCAAGTTTCTACCTCTAAGTAAGTTCAATCATTGCTTTGAATTACTTAGGATTGGAGTTGGTTAATTGGTAACTCAATATGAGTTTGGATCCCGAAACTTTCTGCACAATGGTTCAGGTTTTGTTTTTTTTTTTTTTTGAACACTTAGACAAAGGTAGAGATTGTTGTTATTTGCCTAAGTTTCAAACATATCCAAACATGGTATAAGTTTGGTTAATGTCCAAACCAATTGTGAGATATCAAAGTTCAGCAAGTTATAAGGTTGCACACATGTGTGTGCTTCAATTTTGAGCATGGGAAGGTCAGTCACACTGCTGTGGAAGTTTCTGCCCATAGGCAGGAGGTGTGCGCACAGCATCAGGAGGCTGCAGCATCAGGTCACGTCGCAGCACACAGCACCACACCAAAACGCATAGCATCACTTGGAGAGTGATGTAGGGCTGAGATTAAAGGAAGAACATGATCAAAGGGTCAAGAATGATTCACAAGATTGTCCAAGAATTAAGAGGCTATAAAAAGGGTTTCCTAGCCTCATTTCAAGTGGTGAAAAAGGTGTGTGAGAGAACCACACAGGTTGTGACATTGTGAGATCATTGTAAACACAAGAGAGAATTGTGTGAGAGACATAAACACAAGAGGGACTCTTGTAGTGAGGCTGGTTGTAAAGAAGAGAGGTTAGTAGAGAATTGATAGAAAGCATTGTAATAGGTCTATCACTTTGTAAGAACCATTGAGATAGTGCAGAGAGTTTGGAGGAACTCACGAGGACGTAGGCACATTGCCGAATCTCGACAACAAATTACTTGTCTTCTTTCTTTCTTTGATTTTCTGTTCTTGTGTTCGATTGCTGAAATTCTTTCTATAAGTCATTCAAGACTTGGGTGTTTGGAAGATCACCACCTGAACATATTGTCAAGGTGATTTCCAACAAATTCGACTCGTGATCACCTCTAAACGGTGAAACAACACAAAAGATGTTTTTAATGTGTGTTTGAAAATGCTAAATATGGAAGTTGACTGGTGGTTTTGCATTGCCATGGCACCACTGTCAAACAAATTGATATTCATGATCTGTGTAGATGGGCTTTTTGCTTTTTTGTCTTTTGTTTAGTCATCGTAAATAACTAACTGATCCAATTAAGTATAATCAGGCTGTCCAAACAATGTGGGAGTGAGTTTGTTTTTTCTCCCTTCTCTTGCCACATGGTTCGATGGAATCTTATGGTGTTATTCTCCCTTCCCTAATTAAGCATTTTGTTGCACTGAATTAGGATCTCAATGGCGCATCAACATGATTCTTTGTGGCCTAATTGAAAATTAAGTGTGGCTAAGATTAGGTATAGTTTGGTTAAACAGTAGAAACATTTATGGTTTATAATTTTTTTCTAAAATAATTGATAGTAAAACAACAATAAAGATATAAATTATTTATTTTTTTAAATAAAACTTCATGAAAACAATTCTTTTGATAGAAACTCATTTTTTTATAAAAAATAATCCATTTTATAAACTTTAAAAAGTTGGGTATTATTTGGTGTAGTTTCTATTTATAAAAAAACAAAAATCATTTCATAAACTCTCACAATTAATTGGTGGTGATCAATTCCATTTCCCTATATCTAACTTTAATCTTTAATTAGCTCAATAACCCATTTTCCTACGTCTAATTAGTTCAATAACGGGAATACAAACAAGTTCAGTGGCCATTCAACTTGCATATAATCAAAATCAAATACAGATTATTTTGTAATGATAATGGTCGGTGATCTTACTTGATGATGAACAACCAATGTTCCGTTAAAAAAAATAAACGATATTTAGTAATTAATTTAAGTGAGGATTAAAACAAAATTTTTATTTTTGTTTTCTTCTACTCTCCATTTAAATTGATTTTCACCAAATTGGTATTATAAAATTGTTAGTGGGTAAAATCTGAGTGACATAATTGACATAATTAATTTAACCCGAATTATTTTTTTTCTCATATAAATAAGAAAATTTTTGTTAATATTCATTTTTTACTTTTTACCACAACGCTGAAACATAGACATGAAGATGAAAAATAAGACACGTTAAAAAACAAACATCTCTAACTTATACTCATTGATTTATTACTTGTAAAACTCGATCAGTATCCAACCTGAGCCGCTGTTTCCCACCTCTATTAACATTCCTCCGTCACTCATACATAAACCTACAAAATTTTTCTTATGAGGATATGAAAATAGTGATCGGACTTTTGCCAACTTTGATTTCGATCCATAATCAGATCACATAATAACCTCACCATAACTAGTAAGTTTTTTTAAAATAGACCGAATCATATACCTTCATGTTTGAGATTTTTTATAATGAAAACGAGGTCTTTAAATCCCCGTAAACTCAAAATATTTTAATTTGTTTTTGTTTGGGAGTTTAAAGAGAGAAAACGATGAAAATGTAAGAATTTGAAAATTTACTTTCTATCTTTTCTTTTCCTCTCCATCGATCGAAACAATGCCTGCACCGCATTGTTTGCAAGTGCAAGTATCAAAACTTAAATTGGTTTGGAAATTCATTTAGTTGTTTGAAAAATGTGTTAAAAATGATGCTTTTTGTTATCAAAAGATTAAAAAATATACTTATTTATGGGTGGGATATCAAGTAAATAAAAAGTTTGTAATAATCTCATAAGATAAAAGGTAAATGAAACTTTTTCATGAAATACATTTTTTTTTTTACGATTTAGAGGTAAATTTAAAATTTTCCTAATTCAAGTTGCAATTAATTATTTACCAAACAATGCTTACCACAAAACAAATTAGTAATTTAGGTAATTTATTAGAAGATATCAAGTTGCGCCATTAAAACTACTACTTATTTTTTTTAAATAAAAAAATTTGGGTTAAACAATAAAAGTATTTCCTTTTCATTTTTTTTTATCCCTTTCAACTTTTTTTAATTTTTCACATGATAACAAGTTATAAATACTTGAATTTTTAATCCTATCTCAAGTTTAAGTTGCCTATCAAAACTTTTCACTGGTTAAACACAATAAGTGAATTCGTTTTAAATGTCTATGAAGAAAACAGCTTTTTTAAGTCAAAAGTTTTATTTGTAAAGCTTTCATTGCTATGTTTAATTTAGATATTTTTTACAACTACAATAATTTCACAATTAATTTTATTAATTAAACAGTTTGATTATTAAAACTAAACATGAAAATATATTTTACTAAATACTATATTTGCACTTATCCCACAACATTTTTATCACACTATTTTTACTACAAAATACTTTTGTAAATGCTACATCAATTCCAAACTAAGCCTCAAGTTACAAGAAGAACTGGGTAAGTCAATTCAACCATTTAATATCCAGCCTACTTCCATAGATTTGAGCCATGCTTCTGTTTGGCTTATTAATAATTTCGGTACGTAGTTTATAAAATGGTTTTTGATATGACAATCATGGAATTAAAGACGGTGTTTGATAAAACTAAAAGTAAATAAAATTTTATGACAAAATCATTTCATCATCAGCAAAGAAAGATGTCTGTTGATTGAATCCAATTTTATGGTCAAATGCATTTTTATCCATATCTGAAATTGAAAAGGCATATGTGGACTGAATCCAATTTCGTGGTTTGGTAGATGTTTTAAGTGAAGATTAAATCAATTATTTTTAGATAAATTAAAAAAATTAAATCAAAATCCAAATGAGACCATAATGAAAAAAAAAAAAAAAACATTTCATCATCAGCAAAGAAAGAAAGCATTTGCATCATCCCCATCCATCCAAGTCCTTGCTACTTATGTTAATTTGTGCAGCCTAAGCATAATAAAATATTAGTGGATAGTTAATTCACAATTTCATCAACCAGTTGATATGCATCTCTTGTGATAATATGTAGCCTTCTTAAATCTATGTTATTAATAAAATCAGAATTCTCATTTAGTGTTTATCTTACAAATCATCCCATAAATCTCTACTTAATATATATAAATTAAATACTTAAGTAAGATTATATATATAACTCAATTGACTTCAACTCTTTTACATTTTTCTCTTGTACTATCCCATTCAAACTTAACTTCTCTACGCTTCTTATCATCAATCCATATTGAATTTTTTTTATTTCTTTTTATCTTCTCTATATTTTTAGTAGTTCTTTGGTGATTCTAATCGAATCGTTCTTCTCTTGGGTTTCTTACAATCAATTTTCTAATAGACGATATGTAACCATTATGTTTGACAAGTATGTTAACAAATTGTTTTATCATATAAAAGAGCATATCAATATGCGCGTAGCACGTGTTGAGATGTTAGTCGTATTTTACAGGGGAGATTAAGAATTTCGACATAAATTCCATTTTACAACATAACAATGAAAAAAATGAAACTGTATGGAAGACATGAAAGCTGTAATTAACAGCTACGACCAAGAAAAAAAACGTGAACAGCTTCTGGTTAATTAACTATACCTGTTGCTGCTGCTCGCTTCCCTGCCAAGCCCAAACTATATCCTTGAGAGAAGGCCTCAATTCTCGGTCGCAGAACTGCTTATATTCCATTGTGTCCCCTGCTGTTTTTTTCATTTCCACCACGTAAAAGGAAGGGGTAACTTCGAAAATCTCAGCATCTAT